>PVJC01006790.1:0-53756 GCA_004026665.1 Murina feae | reverse complement strand
AGGGGACCTGCCTCCACTGAGGCCGCAAGGGCTGCAGGTACCGGCAGAGATGGTTCAGGGGGGACTCCAGAGAGACATGAGAGGAGGGCCAAAATGGTGGGGGTTAGAGAAAGTGGAAATGTTTTTCCTTATACACTTAAGTACTTTCTCCCAAGTGCCTGGGTCCCATACGGAGGCTTCTGAAAACCAGGGATTAAAGTGTAAGAGGCACTCCCACAGCACCTGAAGTTTTTCTTTTTTTTTTTTTCTTAACTCGCCTACTCTGCAAAATGGCCTGGAGAGCTCGCGCCTGAGGGGCGCATGCTTCAGTGAGAATATTGCCCATATTGCAGAGGGTCATTCACCCGGTCCGACGTTTTGGGGGCCCCACGTTCAAGTCCCCATATGAAGCAGGGGATTTCCCAGGGGTGAGGATGGCAGAGCCCCTAGCGCTAGGACGCTTGCATGCACGACTCCGGAGACCAGGTTCTGTGACGCAGGTCTAATTTTATTGAGGAATACAGTGGTATATATTAGTGGAGGTAGCCAATCATGGAACACCAGGTCTTCTTAGGGAGCCAATGAGCATAAAGGTCAGGGTACTGTGTAGGCGGCTCTGGGAGGGGCTCAGGCGGGCGTTGCCATCTTCCTGGTGTGCCAGAAAGATTTGAATTGCTAGAGTGCGCTCACAGCATTGCATAGCCACTGCACTGAGATAAACCTCCTGTGCTCTACCTACAGCTGTCCAAGGGAAATGCAACACAATTATACCTGTTTTTTATCAGATATGCCACAGAATTTTAGCCATTAGCTTATGTGTGCCAAGAGATGAAAATGCTGCTTTACAGGATTCTTGTCTAAACCTTCTGCAGTCCCCCCCACCTGCATATTGACCACTGATTCGGAAGGCAGATCTAGCCAACATTAAGAGTGGAACTATATGGAGAAAGAAGTTAACTTTCATAGGTGATTTTTTGGTGTGTGCTGTGCTTCAAGGGTGCTCCTGGAGTGGACTAGGGATATATTCCCTTCTCTATCTTCCTGGCTCTTCTCCAGCACCTTCATGATTGTCTGGAAGAGAACCGCATCTCACAGTGGAAGAGCTGATGCAGGTGACTTTTTGACTGTGTCATTATTTTTGGATAGCAAAAATAGCAAAATAGGGTTAAGCTACAGTTTGAAAAAAGCAGATGTTTATCTTCACTGGGTCTTTATTGGGAAATGCCAAGTGGTGTTTCATTAACTTTGTAAGTTAATGCCAAAGAAATTTATAGGAGGTCTGCAGCCTGCTTGAAACAATTGAAAGAGTTGTGTGTGTGTGTTTTTTGTCTTTTGGTGTTTTGTTTTTTTTGTAACTGTCTTAGCCTTGGATCACTTTTACATGAAAGGAATATGCTTTGACTTTGCTTTTAAGTGTTCTCTCAGCAGAGCACACTCCTCAGTAAACTGACCTAATGCTCAGAGGTGAGTTGGTGAGAAATGGCTATATGGTGCATGAACTAAATTATAAAAGCATCCAAAACGAAGGTGTCTGCTATGAAAGTATTGTGAGTTGGCAATTAATAGTCATATCATCTTCTATTTGTGCATTATATACTTTATCAGAAGTGCATTTTTTTATAAACAGCTCTGTGACAAACGTATTGTCTATGCAGCTTTCTTCCCAAAGAAATATGAGACTATAACAGTTAAATATTAGGTAAATAACAATAAGCTAAAGGGAGGGAAGATAAAAGTAGAAGTTAAGTATAACATATAATAAAATAATAAAAAAAATCTATTGACAAATGAGAGAAAACACAGGTCAGTTATATTAAAAAATACACACTTTAAACTTCAATAGAAATAAAAAAAAATTATATGAATACATGCACACACAAAGAGAATGCTATGAACAACCGTGTGCCAGTGATTTTGAAAATCTAAGTTAAATGAACAATATTCTGTAAAATATATAAATGTCTAAAATTGACCCAGGAAGAAATAGAAAAACTGAAAAGATCAAGACCATAAAAAGGAGATAGTTAGCTTTAGCTCTGGCAAGTGAAGAGACTGGAAGCTGTTACTCCTGATGTTATCACCACAATAAAAATACTGGACAAATTGCTTCTTGAAATTTTGTTACCTGGAGCTGAAAACACTAGGTCCCGTTAACTGGTAAGAATATTTTAATACCAATTTGATGAATTGCTGGAGGCTGAATGCAGAGAAATGGGAGATTGAAAAGCTCCTGGGGGCTGTAGTCTAAGTGGGTCCCCACACTTTACAAGCTTTATACTTTGGAATCCTTCTAGGGGGAGAACTCAAGAAAGCTCCTCTCATACCCCTGAGAAAGGGAGTAGGGTAGAGTAAGCATCATGAAACTTAAGAAAGACCTAATCTCCAGAGGGAAGGACTTTTCCACAGGGCAATTCTAAATCCATATCCCAGCTGAGGAAAGGAAACTTGGCCCTACCCCACTCCAGCTGCCTATATCCTTCCTCAGTCACCTAAGGGGAATATCTAACCTGATAAAAGAGTAATATGCAAATTGACCCTCACTCCATTACACCCACAAGCCTTGCCCACCAGCCACACCCACCAACCAATCAGGAGAAAATATGCAAATTAACTCAACTAAGATAGCGGCGGCCACAGACCTGGAGTTGCCCTAGGCAATGGAGGAAGCCAAGGCCCTTTTGGCCCTGAGCTCTACTCAAGGCTACAAAGTTTCAATTATAGAAGATAAACAAACACCAGATACCTGCCAGCCTGGGACCTTGGGTTGCCAGGGGCAACCCAGGCTTTGAGCAGGAGACCAAGGCAACAAAGTTACAATTATAGAAGTTGAATAAATCCCAGATATCTGCTTCCAGCCAGGCACCCTAGTAGGGACCTGAACCCTGAAGGGGCTGTGGGCAGCCTGAAACAGCCCTCTTCCCCTCACCCAGGCTGGCCAGGCACCTCAGTAGGGACTGGAACCCTGAGGGGGCTGTGGGCAGCATGAAACAGCCCTCTGCCTTTCACCCAGGCTTGTCAGGCTCCCCAGTAGGGATCCGAACCCTGAAGGGGCTGTGGACAGCCTGAAATGGCCATCAGCCCCACACCCATGCTGGCCAGCCACGCAAGCAGGTGGACATCCCCTGAGGGGTCCCAGACTGTGAGAAGGCACAGGCTGGGCTGAGGGACCCCCTTCCCCCCGAGTGCACAAATTTTTGTGCACCAGGCCTCTAGTAAATAAATAAAATCCATAGCCAACAGAGGAGAGAGCAGACAGTGTGCCAAGGAAATAGACTGGGAATGTTATAGCCAGGGATTCAAACAGGGGACAGGACAGAAAACTACTCCTGGAAAAGGATCAAACCCTTCAGAAAGCCATTTCCCCAAGACATGCTCACTAAGACTAATAGTTAATTAAAATATATGAGAATATCTTTCTCCCCTAAACCCTCCTGCTACACTGCCAAGCCTCCAGTGATAATAGCAATGGAGTACAGCTGAAGAAATTGAAAATCAGAGACTGTCTCTGAGAAGTAGTAAAGAGGGAAACTTCAAAGCCAAAAGGAAGTAACAAAGAAGGCCACTATAGGAATTTGAAGCCCCAGGTACCAATAGATACAACACACATTAAACATAGGTCACCTCCTAGAAAGGTTAATATAAATTCACACACTGAAGGCCTATTCACTTCAATGCCTATTATCCTATACAGATTTCATGTCTTGCTTTCAATAAAAAATTCCCATGGCATGACAAAAGGCAAAACAATAACAACAAAAAAAAAACTTACACACAATCTGAAGAGACAAAATAGTCATCAGAACCAGACCCAAATACAACATAGCTTTTGTAATTATCAGAGAATTTAAAGTAATTATGGTTATCATGTTAAAGGATTTAATGAAAAATGTAGAGAATGTGCAAACCCACATGGGTAATGTAAACAGAAAACATCAAAAGGAAATGATAGAAATAAAAAATACAGTAAAATAAATAAAAAATAACTTTGATATGCTGTTAGGTAGATTTAACATAGCTCGCCCCCCCCCCCCCAAAAAAAATAGGAAAACTTCTGAAACTAAAATATAAAGAGAAAAAAGAATGGGGAAAGAAAGCCAAAACCTTAAGAACTTTATGACAGTAAAAAATCTGTAACATTATCTTTATGAGAAAACAAGGCAGAAGAAATATCTGAAGTCATAATGGTTGAGAAATTGCCAAAATTAATGTCAGACACAAAAACAACAGATCCAAGAAGCTCGCATGATGCCATGCAGGGTAAATACCCAACAAAAAACACCAAAAATCCATACCCATACGTCATATTCAAACTGCAGGAAATTAAAGAGAAAAAAGGCAGTGCTAGAGGAACATGATAAAGAGGAAACAGAAGCCAAAACTGTCCTACCCTTCTTTTCTATCTCCATCTAACTTTGTCTTCCTCCCTAATAACATAACCAGTACATAAGGTCTACAACCAAATTTATCTAACTTTAAACTTTATTTTAGAAAAATATAATTTCCAGAAATTTTTTTAATGGAGATGGGGAATGAGATAAAAAAATATAATTGTTTTATATGTTTTATCTCCTTACCAAAACTGGACAAGTACAGAATAAGAAAAGTCTGGACAGTTCCCATTTGCAAATATAAATGTGAAAATCCCTAAATAAAATATTTCCAACAAAATTCAATATCATAATCTAAAAAATACATTATGTCCAGTAGTATTTCTCTTTGGATATAGTTTAACATTAAGAAGTTTGTCAATGAAAAAGCCTGATTACCACATTAAAAATATGTTTAGCTAAGTAATTTGCTTAGTAATATAGCTGTTGATTGGTGGTACTATGATTTCACCTTGCATAGTCCAGAGCCAAAGATTTTATCGCCTACTAGAGGCCCAGTGCATGAATTTGTGCACCTTGAAAGGAACCGTGGGCAGCTAGGCTGCAGTGGGCACAGGGATGGATCTCAGCCCATCTTTCACGCCCCTACCCAGCCCCTCCCACTGTAGCTCCCAGTCCCCTGTCTGCCAGCAGCCCTGCTCCCACTGCCACCACTCCCACATGCTGATGGCATCAGTCCTGCTTGCACCTGCTGACGGCACAGAGCGATTGAGGCTGGCGCCAGTAGCAGGTGCAAGCAAGGCCAATGCAGTCAGTAGATGTGAGCAGTGGCTGCTGCCCCAATTGCCCCTCAGGAGCAGGGGGAGGTGGAAAAGTCCTCAGGGGCAATCGGGGCCAGCAACTGCTGCTCACACCCACTGATAGCGCCAAGCAAATGAGACTAGCCCCAGGCGCCAACCGTGGGTGCAAGAGGGGCCAGTGCCAGTAGTGGGTGCAAGTGCTGGGAAGGACCACAGGGAATGGGAACAAATAATTTTCAGTAACCACCATAAGCTTGCCCTAATGAAGGCTACTGGCGCCCTGCCTTGGTTTGGCACCCCCACTCACCTGCTCCACCATCCCGCCACTGCTGACACCCCTCATGTTCTGTGCTCTGCTGCCCGCTGCTGACGCCTGCCATGTTCCGCGCATGCCCCCTGGTGGTCAGGGCACATCATAGCGACCAGTTGTTCAGTTGTTCTGCTGTTTGGTCTCTGCATATTAGGGATAGATAGATAGATAGATAGATAGATAGATAGATAGATAGATAGATTCTGTCTCTGAAGAAAGCCAAAAAGTCCTGACCAGTGTGACTTATTTGGTTGGAGTATTGCTGACATACATGGAAAAGTCGCAGGATTGATTCTGGGTTAGGGCCCAGGGCTGGGTTAAGGGTTCAATCCCTGGTCAGGGCATGTATGGGAGGCAACCGATTGATGTTTCATTCTCACATCAAGTTTCTCTTTCTTTTCCCTTCTTCTCTCTCAGAAATCAATTAAAATCTATCATCTATCTACCTACCTATCTATCTATCTATCTATCTATCTATCTATCTATCTATCTATCATCTATCTATCTATACACTGAGTGGCCAGATTATTATGACCACCTCACGTTTGTAGGCAAATTAGCTATAATTTCACGCTGAAGTTGCTAGAGGGCCAGACCATTAATCAACATCTGAATAGCACAACATACCTAAGTATCATTGCTAATCAAGTTCATCCTATCATGTTGATGGCATATCCCAATGGAGATGGCTTCTTCCAACAAGACAATGTGCCATGCCATGGTGCTCGTATTGTTCAGGAGTGGCTTCAAGAACATGAGGAGACTTTACCTTGCTTAGGTGGCCCCCACAATCACCAGATCTCAATCCAATTGAGCATTTGTGGGATGAAGTTAACCATCGGGCAGCTGGTTCCAGAACCATCAAATCTCACAGAACTGGACAGTGCTGTTCATCAGGCATGGTGTCAGATTCCTTGCATCACCTTTCAACATCTCATGGAGTCAATGCCAAGAAGAATTGCCACAGTATTGAAGGCAAAAGGTGGCCCAACAAAGTACTGATGGGTTGGTCATAATAACCTGGCCAGTCATAATAATCTGGCCACTCAGTGTGTGTGTGTGTATGCCTAAGTGACTGTCCAACTGTTCGACTATTTACCTGGTAGCTACTATGTGCAATGACCATCAGGGGGCAGACATCCCAGCCAGTTGAGGAGGGAGCCCCATTCTTCACAGAATTGGCCAAGGGTTAGGTTGCTGCTGGGGCACTGTCAGCTCCGAATATGCTTCACCTGTACCCTGGACCCACAGAGGATGGAGCCCAATTCTGAGAACCGCCCTCTTGCAATCTGGGACCCCTCAGGGGATGTCAGAGAGCTGGTTTTGGCCCCATCCCCACAGGCCAGACTGAGGGACCCATCGGTGCACGAATACGTGGAGGGAGTCATTGGGAGAAAAATGAGGGGCATCTGTAATACATTCAACAATAAAGATAAATGTGAAAAATAAAGACAAAGAAAAATAGGATGGGGCCAAATAAAGCTGTGATGGCAGCAAACAGAAAAAGATTGTGGTAGCTGAGCAGGATGTCTGATTACATTCACATTTTACTTGGGTTTCTGTTTCTTCTTTATTTTACCCAGTCTTCTAAATTCCCACCCTTGGCGTCATCTTAAATTGTTTTATTTCTGAGTTTCTCTTATATTAGTTGTGCTTCCCTTAGACATTCTTGCTGTCTCTTATTTCCTAAAAAGGAGTGTTTCTCTTTGGAACACAGAGAAGGCTCCCAGAAAAAGCAAGCTAAATGCAAATAATTTCAACATATGATTAAGTAGCATGAATATTTTAGAACACAAGTACAGTAGGCATCTATACTAATAAAAGGGTAATATGCTAATTAAACCAGGTCAACCTGACATCTTCCAGTCATTTGGTCCTCCTTCCAGACAAAGCCATGGTGGCAGGGGCCAAAGCAGAGGTGCAATTAGGCCAGCAGGGGATCAGTTAGGGGCAATCAGGCCAGTAGGGGTGGGTGGTTAGGAGCAATCAAGTTGGCAGGGGAGGGTTGTCAGGCAGGTAGGCAGAGGGCTTAAGGGTGATCAGGAAGGCAGGCAGAGTAGTTAAGGACAATCAGGCAGGTAGACAGGTGAGTGATTAGGAGCCAATGGTCCCGGATTGTGAGAGGGATTTCCGACTGCTGGTTTAGGCCTGATCCCACAGGGGATTGGGCAGTCAAACATCCCCAAGCAATCCTGGATTGGAGAGGGTGCAGGCCGGGCTGAGGGGCCTTCTACCCCTGTGCATGAATTTCGTGCACCGGGCCTCTAGTTTAGAGTTGAAAGCTGTGGAAACGGTCTGGGAAGACAAAATAAAGGAATTAGAGTTGAAGTAGGTTTTGGAATTTTGGACTGCCATTTGCAGATTTACAAGGGCTTGAGGGCCAGGGCAGTAGCACTGTTAAATGCCAGGAGGTGGGAACCTGGAGGTCAGTGTCTTGATCACTCTGTTCCAGGTTGAGGGAAAAGTTTGTATTGAGGAGTTGTGGGAAATAAGTATGGAAAAATAAGTATGTTTTGGGATTCTATACTCTAATAAAAAAACAGATATAGATTTTGGAACTTTCATCTGTGAACTATTTATATGTTTCCCCATTCAACAAATATTGAGTCTCTACCCTACCATCCAGAGTACAAGTATTAAAAGGACATGATTTCTGCTTTCAAGGAGATTCGCAACTAAAAAGATAGATGTGTCTATAACTGAAAGAAACTGCGACAGGTGCTGTATTGGTGGAATGTATGAGTGGGTGTGGGAGGCCCAGAAGAAGGAGTGATTAATTTTGTCAGGCAGGGAGAAGAATAACAAATCACTGGGAGGATGTAATCTCAAGTAAACTACCCTGGAAGACTTAGCGTACATGATCCATCTTTGTCAGGTCCTCAGCACTGTTTCTCGCTGAGCAATCAGTGGATGTTGGAGGTCCTCCATCTGTGTTTGGTCACAGCCTGACCCCATGTGTGTGTAGGTCATGGCTTCAGAGCTAGTGTGGCAGGTGGATGAAGCTGCCTTGCTGGCAGTTACTCCAAAACACCTGTTATTTACTGGCTCTTCCTATGCTCTCCGTGGCCCTTTCTCCCCGAGCAGAGCTGTCCTGTTTGACAGATACTTTACTTCCCAGGGTGGAGGTTGCTTCTACCTTCCCCACGTGTATATAAATCACTCTGCTCAGGGAGGATGCCTTCCTGATGCCTTCCCATGATGCTCTAGAGAAGCACAGGGATCATTGAGGGTGCACCTGAGAGCATCGTTAGAACAGTTCCTGCTGAAATGTGAAATTCACTGTGGCACAGCCTTTCTCAAGCCTGGTCCAAATGAGAAAGGTTTGTTATTTGCCAAGAACTTGCTCTATAACATGATCTCATCAAACACTGTTGAGTGGCATCTAAACATGTTTTTTATAGTGTAAGATCCACTAATCAATTGTAGAACTTTTAGAAAGTATGTATTTGTGGGGTACAGAAAGGGGGGGGGGTGGGAGTGACTAGAAATGTTCTATTCTTGGGCAACTTGCAAAGAAATTTAAAATTCTTTTCCATCAGTGATAGTTTGCATTTTTTTAAGGAGGATTGTTTTGTTTTGGAATTTTTCCAGTTTCCTACTTAAACCCATGAAAATGTTGAAACTTTGAATATTTCAGGACATATTTCTGAAATTTGAAGTATGCTTTCTTATTGCAAAAGCTAACAAAAAAAACAACACGCACACACACACATACACAAAACCCATTTCATTCCTTAGTTTATTAGTACATGTTGCTTGATTTATATAGTACTGCTTATAAATCCTTCTTAGTCTCCACTAAGAGTTCCATTTTTGGTCTTCAGCTTGGCAGCAGTAAAATTTTAAAGGGATTCCTTTTTACCATTTGAGCCATACATTCTATGACTTTGTCTCAGTGTTTCTATGGAGATTGCCTTGTCTTTGAGAAGTGAACTGTTTTGGGATTTAGTAGTGTAAAAAACTGAGCTGTTTTATTTCTGGTTCCTTGTGTTTACCCCAATCCCTGATATAAAACCTGTTTTAGTAGCAGTTTATGTACTTCCTTTGTAATTGTATTTTCAGAACTTGAGGAATCCTTAAAAGTTCCTTCTTAGCTAACTGTTCCTTTCTTAAATAAACACCTAGTGGCTGCTAAATTAGCATAACCAAGGGAACCAAATCTCATTTCCCCAAATATAATCTGATTTCCTTGCTCCATGACCATAATTAATTTGCTGGCCTGAACGCTGTACAGATCACAGTGGACTTCCAGAAATTTCCCTTTTTAGAAAGGGAAAGATAACTTTGAACTATGAGGAGTCATTCCAGTCATATGCCCCATGTGAGGCTGGTTGGAGGAACACTGATTTCAACCCCTTCCCAGGAGCCAGAAACAGCGCATGGAAGTGGCTCCCCAGTGTGCAGGTTCAGGGGTTTGGGGATCTAGATGACTGAGATTGCCAACCTGGATTGCATAGACACGTCCTTATAGGCAATAACAGACTTCTCGAGGTCTGTGCCTTTATCCTGACCAATCAAGGAATCTACCCCATGGAGCCTAGAGAGGCCTCTGTTTCTTTATTACATTGTCAAGTCATTGATTTTTAATTTTACTTATATTGTTGACACTATGACAGATGTCCCCCCCCCCCTTTTCCCACCTCCACCCAGTCCCAGCCCCCGCTCCTTCCCTCTGACCATCACCTTGCTCCTGTCTGTGTCTGTGAGTTATGCATGCATGTCCTCTGGCTAATCTCTTAACCTTCTTTCATCCATTTTCCCCTTCTCTCCTCCCCTTTGACAGCTGCCCGTGTGTTCCATGTATCCATGCCTCTGGTTCTGTTTCGTTCATCAGTTTATTTTGTTCATGACATTCCACATATAAGTGAGGTCATATGGTATTTGTCTTTGTCTGACTGCCTTATTTCACCTAGCATAACAATCCCAGATCCATTCATAAAAGGTGGAGTTCCTCATTTGCATGGCCACATAGTATTTCATTGTGTAAATGTATCACAGCATTATTTAAATGTTTTTTTTTATTTTATTGATTTTTTACAGAGAGGCAGTGAGAGGGATAGAGAGTTAGAAACATGGATGAGAGAGAAACATTGATCAGCTGCCTCCTGCACACCTCCTACTGGGGATGTGCCCACAACCAAGGTATATGCCATCGACCGGATTCGAACCCAGGACCTTTCAGTCTTCAGGCCAGCGCTGTATCCACTGAGCCAAACCAGTTAGGGCTGTATCACAGCATTTTTATCCATTCATCTGTTGAAGGGCACTTGGGCTGTTTCCATATCTTGGCTGTTGTACAGTGTGCTGTTATGAACATAGGGGTACCTACATTCTTTCTGACTTGTGTTTCAGGATTCTTAGGATATATTCCCAGAAGTGGAATTGCTGGGTCAAAAGGCATTTTACATTTCTTGAGGTTATTCCATGTTGTTTTCCATAGTGGCTGCACCAGACTGCGTTCCCACAGCAGTGTACTAGGGTTCCCTTTTCTCCACATCTTTACCAGCACTTGTTTATTAATTTATTGGTGGTAGCCATTGTAATAGATGTGAAGTTATATCTCATTGTGGTTTTAATTTTCATCTCTCTGATGAGCAGTGACCTTGAGCATTTTTTTCATATGTTTATTGACCATCTGTATGTCCTTTTTGGAGAATGTCTATTCAAATCCTTTGCCCATTTTTTGATTAGATTGTTTGTTTTCCTGTTGTTGAGTTGTATAAGTTCTTTATATATTTTATATATATTATATAAGTTCTTTATATATCTTATCAGCTGTGTCATTGACAAATGCGTTCTCCCACACCGTGGGTTCCATTTTCATTTTGTTGATGGTTTCTTTTGCTGTGCAGAAGTTCCTTAGTTTGATGTAGTCCCATTTGTTTATTTTTTCCCTTTGTTTCCCTTGGCTTAGGATATATATCGACAAAAATATTGGTACAAGAGATGTCTGTGATTTTACTGCCTCTGTTTTCTTCTAGGATTGCTAGAGTTTCAAAACTTACATTTAAGTATATTATCCATTTTGAGTTTATTGATTTTTAAAAGTTTCCTTTAATATTCTAAAAGGCCAAAGCAAACTTTTTTGAAATTGAAAATCATTCTAGCTGCCAGAGACCTTCCTCATGAGTATTAGCTCTACTCAGGCTTAAACAGGTGATTTTATTTGGTAGAAAAAAATTATTTAGACAACATTTCAAATAGTAAGAGGGGCAGACTGTGTTTAAGAGAAAGATAGGGAGATTGAGATTGACTTTCAACACTTAAGGATTATTTTTTTTAGAAAATATGTTCTTTCCCCGTTGATGATAGAACAGATGTCAAGTGCCAGGGGCCATGCTAAGAGCTGGGGATACAGTAAAAAGACAGGTACTGTTATCAAAGAGCTACTTAGAGTTGTCCTCATGCACTACTGATCCATACATCTCCAAAATAGCTAGAACACTGCCTAGCACATAGTAGGTACTCAGTAATATTTGTTGAGGGGAACATGTGAGTCAATATTATGAGTGAATTTCTGTGAAATCACTGATGTATTATTTTCAAAGTTTTTCAGCTCTTGTACCTCAGCTTATGTTCATGCATTTAGAGTAGTTTGCCTATGAAACCCGGTTGATTTGAGAGGAAATGCCCTTCATTACAGACATGTAACTGGTCAGGGCTGATCAGATTGAAATATAATGTGGACTTCTAATTTAATGAGGAGAGAAAAAATTACCCAAACAAGAGCATGCATAATTATGCTAAATTTCATGACTTCGGGGTCACAAATGGATTTTTCTTGATGTTCATTTGACACGAATTAATTCTAGCTGTTGCTGACTGTTAAGCAGCGGCTTGTAAGGCCCTTTATAATAAGAGGGCATTAATTCCTGTTAAATTACGATGAGCCTTCTGCAGAATCACACATTTCATTCATATGAATGCAGCTAACAAGGAGACAATGAAAGACCAGGAGGATCAGAAGGAAACACTTGCTGCAGAAATTGTGGGGGGATGAACGTTCTCATCCCATGAGGCAACATGACAGGGAGGAGCTTTAGAGTGGGTGTCTTAGCTTGGGCTGCCATAGTGAAATACCACACACTGCGGGCAGGGCGGGGGGGGGGGCGTGTGGGGGCTTCAACAATAGCAATTTATTTTCTCACGTGCTGGAGGCTGAGCAGGCTAAGATCACAGTTCTGGGATGACTGAGTTCTGGTGAAGCTCTCTTCTTGGCTTCTGGATGGTTGCTCTGTCCTCACAGGCCCTTCCTCTGAGAAAGTGCAGAGAAAAAGAGAGAGAGAGACGTGGAGGGAAGGGGAAGGTGGGAGGGAGAGAAAAAGACAGGGAGGGAATGAGAGACTTGTAAGGACACCAGTCCTATCATAGCACGGCCTTACCCTTCTGAAGTCATTTAATCTTAATTTCCTCCTTGTAGGCTCCATTTCCAAATATAGTCATGCTGTGGGTTAGGGTTTCAATATGAGAATTTTGGGAGACACATTTCAGTTCATATAGAGGGACAGCTTCAGGTTTGAACTCCAGTTTTTTCTCTGCTTAGCTGTTTTGCTTGTGGCTAGTTGGGTGGTCTCTCTGACTACCTAGATCATGCCTAGATAAAAGTAATAATCAGAGCCCGAGTCAAGAGATAGCAGTGAATTGAATCAGTGTATGAAAGAACTTGCCCAGGGCAGGGCACACAGGGGATGTACCAAATGCCAGCCCTCTACCTTCTTCTTGCCACATTATGGTCACTTGGATTCTGCCCTTCTTTGCTGGGCAGGCCGGGCCCCAGGTTTGCAGGCACATTTTTGGTATTGACGTCTCTCTCAGTGATTAGTGGAGGTTATTCCAGGAGGGCATAAAAAAATCTTCAGAAGCCTGCATCAAATGTGGGACATGTGATTTCCTGAAAAAATGGTGATGTTGAGAAAATGAGAGGATTAGCAGGCGCATTAACTTCAGCGGAAATTTTGGAATAGTGATGCTAAGGAAGACATTTTTATGATTGGAGTAAATGAGATCGAAACCTAATTCTATTCTTCCAAATCATGGGATTAGGCTAAGGGCTTTCTTTGATGAGAAAATGAAATGGAATAATTTTCAGCAGAGTTTCGTGTTAAAATTAAGGCCATCTTTAAATATTTTTCTTTAATAATCCTGTCAACTGTTAATGAATTAAACATTTCGTATAGAGGTGTTGTTTTTAGTTTCCGCACTGCAAATAAGTCTCATGAGAAAATATTTTACATCTTCCCTGGGCTTTCTGTTCATGGTATTTCAAATTAAACTCATCTGGCCAAGCGTTAATAAAATTCTTATTCACGATTTTAGCACAAATGTTAATAAATGCCATCACAGTATATATGCTCTTTGTTATGCCAAATTAATGAAGTTAATATATATATATTAACTAATATATATTACATTAGTACAGCCTAATCATTGGCATTTTAAAGAGATAAGCATATTTTTTATCTCCTCCTTTGTACTGAAAAAAATACCCATGGTATGTTATTCCAGCTGCATTTCAAAACTTTGTGGATTTTTGTTAAAGATGCTGTTAGTGCCTATGTATTAAGCCCCCTAAGAAGCTAATACCACTCCTCCACTAGAATGTGTCTGTGGCATTTCCTGAGCTCAGCAAATGCATCTTCTTTCATTCATTCAGCCTGTGAGGTAGTTGTCAGTTGGTGCTATTTAGTGTGACAGGAGGGAGGAAATGAACTGTGTTTTAAAGTGCTGTCAAATTATTATCTTTTTTTTCAGCCCCAGTTCTTATATTTGATATTCAAAAGAAACCCTTTATTTTAGGGCAGTGACTGCAAAATTAGATCAGTTCTATAAGATAATGACCATACTTCACAGCTATGAGCCGGTGTGATTGCAGGGTAGTGCTTACAGCCGAGAGTCGCTCTGAGATGAAGTGTACTTGTATTTGTTCTTTTCTTTTGTGTTTCGCTAGCCTCGGACAGTGATTCTCCTGGCGATTTAATGTTCTCAAATAGAGGGCAGCGGAATGGACAGCATCGTTCTGACTGCTAAATTGTGCTGCTGCGCTGGTTTATCTACTCGTTTGTAAGAAGAGGTAACAAAGAGCAGGCCTCGTTTGCTGCTAGGAAAGCAAAAAAATGCACGGAATAAACAAGGCTCAGAACATAAGGAATAAAGAACGTGCACTTTGTAGCTTTCTTTTACCTGAGGAGTTTTTTAGGATTATGATTATAGCTGCTCTGTGTAAGGTGGCCTGTGATTTTCTTTTCTTTTTTGTCATCAGCTATGGGATTCCACAAACCCAGAAATCCTTTGTACTGTTTTCTGCCCAGCTTCCTTACATACTGGCTCATTGTACTATGTGTTCATTTAAAAGTTCACTGTGTGTGCATGTGCGTGTATAATCACTAACCACTCTGGGTCTAATATGGGGGGATAGTGGAGCTTAACCTATGCTTTAGAAACATCTGAGAGATTATGATATGATGCTCCAGTGCTGGGCATGCATCAGACAAATACCTTTGTTAAGTGCACTTGAGTTAACTTGAAGCCCAAGAGACGTTTCTCCAATTTTTCTATCAGGGGGTCCTGGTTTTTGATGTTGTGTAAATTCGTGTGGCATTATTAGCTTTTAGTTCTTAGTGAGTAAGTTAGCTGGGTAGTTGAATGGAAGGAGCGGGGAGTTTACTGAATAATTTTCCAGATCAGTTTCTGGCCCAGACTTCAGCTGCAACCAGCATGCTTTCAGATGTGCCAGGTCCTTATTTACTCATTGACCTCGCTGGCCTCCCTGCCAGAAACCAGGCAAAATAAACAATAAATAAATAAAAATGGCTCCTTTCCTGCCATTTTCTTGGACTATAGTCTTGGAAGCATAAGCCAAAAACTCTCTTCTAATGAGGAAAAATAAACCTTATGGGAAGGGAATTTCCATATATCACACTAGATTTCATTTTCTTAATTTTGAACGTTAGCGATAGTTGGCATATGTGACAATTTCACATCCAATGACTGGAATGTCTTAGAGCTGTGGAGTCAGTTAGACCAGCAAATAGAATAAAGAAATAAATGAGAAATACAAAAGCCAGCAAAAAGTCTAGGCAATGTAGGATGACCCACTTGTGAGGGAACAGGCTAAGGGGGTGTTGACACCGTAGAAGTGTCCCAGTCGGATCAAATCAAAGTCTAACAGGAAAGACATCACATGCTGTGGTATAAGAACAATGACAAGTGCCCAGAGAATTACAGGCGTGTTTCTGTGAGAGGCATGAAAGTGGGGAAAGGTTGCATCTAGTTCCTTGCTTCTAAAAGTGTGTCTGCGGATTAGCTGCTCTTGGAAGTGACCGTTCAGGGGCCCCACCTGAACCTATTCTGGGACATGGGTTCCAGGCATCTGTATTTTGACAATGATGCTCACTACAATTTCAGAAATACTGGCTTTGTTCACTGCATCAAGAGAATCCTGGGGCTCTTGGGGGACCTGGTGTTTGAATTGGTCAGGAGGAGCTTACAGAACATGAGTAGGCACTGCGGGAAAGTTTAGGCTGCCACCTATTTTAGTGCCTCCATCTCTTAGAATGAAAGATTTATTCTACATTTAATCTCCATTTGTCATGCTTTTCCATGAGGCTGTTTCCTCTGCTTCCATTCTCAGTGGAATTGTGAATCATGGTGATTATATTTTGTGTAATAGCCTTTGCTGTATTTCAAGGCAAATAGTAAGTTCCCCACCGTCTTTTCTTCCCCAGGCTAATTAATCCTCATTCGTCAACCTTTTCTCTTACCTTCCAACTCTTTCATCATTTTCATTGCTCTTGTCTGGACTTTCCCCTAATTTTTCATATTTCTCCAAAGTTACAAAGGCCCAAACTAAACCTGGTGCTGTGCTGAGGCCTTTGTCTCTGTAGGAAGAGTGGATTAATATCTTAGCCTCCACACGTTAGTTTTCTTTGTGAGAATTTACTTAGAGAACAAGGAGAGTATAGAGTAGTATTTTAATGTGTTCTCTTTGGACTCTCTGGGGACTGGAGTTATACTCCTATGGGATTCTTAGACTCATGTAGGTACCGACCATGGTCCAGAGACTCAATAACTATCATGATTCCCATATAAAAGCATGTTATCTTTTTTTCCTGATGTATTTAGCTGAAATAAGGATTAGTACAATTTTAAATCTGTTATTTTGTCGCCTTGTGTTTTCTTAGACTAAAAGTCTGTCATGTTGAGAATATGCAGTTATTAAGGTCAACAACGGAGCCCTGCTGTATTTGAAAACACATTTACTGGGACAATAGGCCAGATATCGGACATGATGGCCCGTCCTCATCTGTACAATAGGGAGAAAACTATCCATCCATCATGATACTGATTGTGACAATAAAGTGGTTACAGTCTGTAGAAGAACATAGGTGTTTAGATTTTTTTCTGTAAAATGGGGCCATAGTTTCTTCAATGACACCCCTATGTTCTTACTATTTTCTTGTTAAATTCCTGTGGGGAGGGGATGGAGGAAAGCTTTCAGGGTGTTGAAGATTAAATGCTCTTAGCAGAGCTGAGATGAAGGTGTGGCTGGTCTCAACGGGGCCTCTCCTGAAAGAGATACAGTTTTCTTGGCCCAAGTCTCCCTCTGACTCTGTGACCTATGGTGTCTGTTGGCGATGTTGGCATTCGTTGCCCTTTTAGTTGTTACAGGTGACACCACGCCTACCCTCTGTGTCTGCTTTGCATTCTCTGTGAGGGGGGTTTGAGAATGTCCTTGTATGGGTGCTTTTTTGATATCTCACTTCTCAGTTCATATGATTTCTTCTTGTTCTGCCAGCTGGAATATCATTTCCTCTCTTGGTCATTTCTATTTGCCTTCTATCCTTAGGTTTTACTTTGAGTTATCTTGCTTACAACAAAACCCAACCATCTGAAAACAAGCTGGGAAAGATCCTCACCCGCTGTGGCCCCGATTCATAAGCACAGGAGCGAACAAGTGAGAGTCCCATGTTTAAGGAGAGAGCCAGAAAAAGGCTTCCTGAATTAGGTGACCTGGTCAATGCAGCATATTGGAAATCGATTAGAAAATTAGACGTCCTATGTGAAATCCCTTTTGTTAAGTCCTGGCACTGATGGCTTTCCATTGCAAAACAAAATGTAGTTACTTCCACAAAATTTAATTTTAAATTTAGCCTGTCTTTTCTTATTTTACCTTTTTTAAAGCATTGTACCGGTTTTGTATTTCTCTGCTACTTCTTGGCCTAGAAGAAATACAACACATGGGGTTGGATGCTTTTCTTTCTTGGAAGCATGCTTGACAAAGCTGTATGTAATAAAAGCATAATTTTCTCAGCAGGAGAACAAAACACACTGCCCTCTCACCACTGGGCTTTAAAAATCTAAAGAATACACTCACTTAGATACATTTGGCTTGTATTTTCATATTTTTGCAGTGACATCTCTGCTTCAGAACATTCCCAGTTGAAAAATACAAGACTTCCTTTTTCTGATGTGCTGGGGGGAAATAGATTCTCCTGCCAATTTCAGCATGAATAACCATGGTGCCTGTTTCACTTGTTCTCTTTGTAGGTTACAAGCCTAGAATCATCCTGCCATTTCACAACCTCAAATGTGTTCTCATTTGATCTAATGTATGCAGCCATGAGTGCTGATGGCAGTCCACACACTGATCAGCCTCTTAGTTTGTTACATGCCTTGGGTGCCGCATGCCTAGGTGTTTGTGTGTGCTTGGCCTGTCTGAATCAGAGTGGGCATGGAATCAGAACCCTGGGAGTGTGGCCTCAGGCCTCTGATCTGTCCTCCTGTGTCACTGGAGCAGCAGAATTGCATTTTTCTCACCTACTAATGTTGGCCCCCGTTTCAGAAACGAGCAGCCTCCATAGACCATCCTCTGCCTCCATCTTCACATCTCAGTGGCGGTGATTAGGGAAGATGCTAGGTTGCCGTGGTTGAAAAAAGAATACCTGTGTTGTACAAAAGGAACAAAAATACTGACAGGCACAAATCCATGTGCCTTCAGAAGGTTCAGAGCAGCTGAAGTCTAGGACTAACTTTTGGGGTTTCCCTGGTACTGTGGACTTTACAAGGTCCAAATTGACTCCTCAAATATGCGGTGTTACAGCCTCTACCATTCTGACGGTAAGAAGGGGTATAAACAACCGTACAGGGAAATATATCCATCTTTCACAATAACAATTTTTGCTTTGTTTTGATCCCTATTCCTTATAATTCAGAGCAAGACATCTTCATGCATTAGGTAGGACTCATCGAAGCCTTTTTAAGAAAACATTTCTCATATCAACATTAATGATAATATGAGACTCGACCTAGTGTATTTTATACATTTTTTCTGTAATTGGGGAGAAGGATATGCTGTGTTCTCTGAAGAGTAAGTAGGAAGCCACTGGCAGAGCAGATTATTTCTAACCCCTACCAGCGCTTTATCTACTATACACAGTAACGTGGCTTGAGACCTAAACAGTTCACATAAAATGTTGTTCCTTGAAAGCATTTCACATCTTAGCAGCCCACCCCAGAAACCTTGCCCAATGGATGAGATTTTAGTGGGGCGTGAGGTCACCTGTGAGATACCCTTGTTTGTTAGGTCCAAGTTCAGAGGGCAAACACACGGAGAAACTGACCAGCGCCTCTCTTGATGGCTCCTCCAGCGTTCTTCACAGGTGCAGGTCTGTCCACCTCCCGCGGAGAAAGATTGATGTGTCTGACCTTTGGTTGGAGCAGAGGATGGTTCCACGACAGATGTTGGAGGTTAGGCAGTGTCCCAGGGAAATCTGGCCAAGGTAGCTTGGATGCACGCCTTAGAAAAAACCAGCCGCCCAGAGCAATCGTGGGGCTGTAATAAGGGAATGGAGGATACATAGGGTATTACTCAACTGTCTGATATTATGAGCTCTTTTGGGGGTTAAAAATGAACTTCTGTCCATCATTGCTTTTGCATAACCCGCTCTTTTGATAGTTCTTAAGAAGTCATGGTGGAATTTTATTATTTAATTTGTACTTTAAAAATTATAACATCTTATGCAAGTTATTTATAAATCACAGCTGTGGGGAACACAGGGTATGTTCCTCATTAGATAATTAAACCCCTCAATTTTGAACTGCACACTCAAATTAGCATAAACATATATTGGGTATCTCTTAGGTATTGTGCTGGATTCTGAGATATCAAAAATGAGAAGAAATGGACTGTGTTCCCCTAGAACCTACTCTATCATAGGAAGACATACTGTATATGCAGATCAATTACTACTAAGTAGTGTGTTGAGTATAGCCACAGAAATGTATAAGGAAAAAAAAATTAGTGTGGAAAAGGCCATGGCTAACTCTCCTGGAGGAGTGTGTGAAGCAGGGCTATCTTCTGAGGGGAGATGGTGGTATCTGAAGCAATTTGTCCTGTGGATAGGAATTCACCAGAAAGGAAAAAGTTATACATTGGAAAATTGGGCAGGATCACAGCACGGTGAAGTTACATAGATGAGATTTTTTATGTGCCTTAAATCCCTCTTGCTGGTAAAAATTGACTTATAGAATATTCAAAATTAAAATAAAAACCAATTAATTAATAGACTCTGGCTGTTCTGATGATAACACAGCATGTTGGTGCTTCCTGTGGAGCTTTCAGAGATAGCTGTCCTTAAATGTAGGCAAGATCCATCTTCTGACCTGACCCGGTAGCTCAATTGGTTAGAGCATCAACCTGATATGCAATGGTTGCAGGGTCGATCCCTCATCAGCGCAGATACAGATCCTGAAGAAGATAGCTTTTACTAGGTTAGAGAAGAAATTACTGAAGAAAATAATATTTAGGAGTAATTATAACAACAACAAACTTTAATGAGTTGGACAATTTCCTTCATCCCCCAAAAGAGAAAATAAATGTTTCTATCCTAACACCACCAAGCATGTCAGACCCTGTACCTTCTGCAATCCTCATCGTCACCCTCCCAGTGTGATCCTGCGTTCCCAGTCATCTGAAGGCGATGAGTGCCAGCAAAGAGACTACTGAGAGCAAATCCGCCTCACTGTGCCTGAAGGACCAACCCCAGGACCCAACAGAAGTGTGTATTGACTCTGCTGCTCTGGGAGCCTCTCTAACCAAGCATCCCCTGTCTGCAGTGACAGATCATAATGTGGTTTGCTCAGGGAATTTGTTTGGATCCTTTGTGAATCAAAATTCTGTTTCAAAAAGCTGTTTTTTTAAAAAAAAATTGACATAACTTTGCTGGGAATTGGCTCAGTGGTATAGGTCACTAGCAAACTGTAGGTTCCTCCCTTCATGTGCTTTCAGGTTTTGTAAGACAAAGATGTGCCTATTGTAGCTTTTAGGAAATCACTGGGCCAGGAGAGAAAAACATTTTTATAATATCCAGACCTCTAGCCAAACATTTCATCAGTTTAAAAAAAATACCAACAAAGCAAAGGAGTTTTCAGACTCTTCCCCACCCAGGCCCCTAGGCCTCTGACTTAGATTCACTGAATGAAAGCCCTTGAGTGCAGGCTTCTTGGTCCCTAAATCCAATTAATATTCTACCTTAAACTATTAGTGTTCTCTTTGGAAACTCCTTTAGAGACTGCAGCCATTATGATGACCTCTAATTTTGTTTTAATGTAAACTTATAGGACAGCTTAATTTTTCTGTTGCTGTGTTTCATGGTGGTGTGCTCAGATGCTGCTTCATCTCTATGTGGCATTCTTAAAAGTGGTTTAAGGCACTTCCATGTTTCTAAATAGACTGGACTTCCAGGGAAACCTTGTCATGAGTTGCACATTGACCTACAAAGATCTAGGAAACTCACGGAGTGCCCATTTCTGTTCATTTTATGCTAAGGGTGCCATGAAGCAGAGCATTTGGGGTTTGGAAAAAGCTAAGATCCTCATGTAGATTAGTTATCCTATCTAATAAAAGAGTAATATGCAAATTAGGCATCACTCCATGACAAAGATGGCTGCCCCCATGGCCACAAGATGGTGGTGCCCATAGCCACAAGATGGCCACCCCCATAGCCACAAGATGGTGGCGTCCAGTCCGGCTCAGCCCTGCCACTGAAGTGGTCAGACCTGTTAGCCAGGCAGGTGGCTGGGGGGGACCGAGGGGCGGAACAGGCGATCAGAGGGTGCTGGGGGTCCCCTGCCCAGACAAGAGACCTTCGCCAGAGGTCACAGGCATGGACAAGGACAGAGCCAGTGATCAGAGGTATGAGGCTGCCCTACCCAGGCATGAGGCCTGGGTCAGAGACCTCAGGCCTGGGAAGGGACAAGGCCAGAGATTGCAGGGGCCTGGGCTCCACAGAGCCAGCAATCGGAGGGGCAAGGGCGGAGTCTGCAATCGCAGGGGTCTGGGCGCTGGTGGAGCCGACAAAGCAGATGTCTGGGGGTTGCCTGCCCAGGCCTGCAGCTTTGGCCAGAGGCTGCCAGTGGGGCAAGGGCAGAGCCAGCAATGGCAGGGGCAGGATCAGAGCCAGTGATCGCAGAGGTTTGGGCTCTATGAAGCCAGTGATTGGAGGGGCTTGGGGGTCCCATGCCCAGGCCTGCAGCCTCACCCAGAGGTTACAGGCCTGAGCAAGAGTGGAGCTGGGATTGGAGGGGCAGGGTTAGAGCTGGTGATGGGAATGAACTACAGAGGAAACACCTTTTCTTATAGCTCATTGGCTAAGCTTCCTGTATGCCACTGGTAATATTCTTAGTAACTTAGGTAATAAGAATCCCTAAAGGCAATCTAGGGTTTTTCCACTGCATTTTTTTCCTAGAGAAAAAAAATGAAGGTCCACTGGTGGGGGGCTAAGAAATGTCATATCCTGCCCTAGCCGGTTTGGCTCAGTGCATAATGCCTCAGCCTGCTGACTGCAGGGTCTGGGTTCAATTCTGACCAAGGGCATATACCTAGTTTGTAGGCTTTTCCCTGGCCGGGGCTCAGGTCAGGGCCCATGCAGGAGGCAACCAATCAAAATGTTCCTCTCACTTTGATGTTTCTCTCTGTTTTTCCCTTCTCTTCCACATTCTCTAAAAATCAATGGAAACATATCCTCAGGTGAGGATAAAAAGGAAAGAAAGAAAGAAATATCATATCTTATGAAAGACACATCTTGAAAATGCCCTTCATGGTGAAGGGACTGGATTCCATGTTGATGAAAACACCTTGGTGGCTGTAGTTACTGGCAGTGGCTGCAGCAGCGGGATGATGGGGCTGGTGGCTTCTCCTGATTAACCTGGTCACCTCCCACAAAGGGAGGCCAGAGTGTGGCTTAGGCCCGCTCCCCAAGGGGAGCAGGGAGCTGGCTTTAGCCATCAGTAGGACACCCCCTGAGGGCTCCCACTATGTGAGAGGGAGCAGGCTGGGCTGAGGAACCCCCCACCTAGTGCATGAATTTTGTGCAACGGGCCCCTAGTCCTATATAATTAAGAACTAATATGCAAATGGTCATCATGTGCCCTTGTGCCCT
Organism: Murina feae; assembly: GCA_004026665.1. Lineage (NCBI taxonomy): Eukaryota > Metazoa > Chordata > Mammalia > Chiroptera > Vespertilionidae > Murina > Murina feae. The sequence goes on along the minus strand of PVJC01006790.1, from coordinate 30,901 downwards.
CATACCCTTGCACTGAGGCTGGACCGGAAGACCTGAGTCCAGGCCAAGGGACCTGATGCTGCACCTGAGCCTGGGCTGGGGGACCTAAGGCTGTACCCCCCGCCTGGTGGGGCTTGACGGGAGACCTGAGGCTGTACCCCCATCAGGCAGGGCTATACAGGGGAACCCCTGTAAATATTGGGCTTGGGGACCTGAGGCTGTGCCCCCACCCCACACACCTTGCGGGGCTTGACGGAGGTGGGGCCGGTTGTGTCTGGGTCTTGTGCAATTTCGACGCATGTGTGGGTGGACAGGGACTTGACTCTGGGTCTCACGGCATGCTTCAAACTCTGACAGAAGAGAGATTTTCATATACATTTTACTAATGTTCTTTTATCTCTGACACTTCTATTATAGAGAAAGGTCAAATAGCAATATTAAAATATTTCCTCTAATTAATTCCCTTTTCCTGTGCACGAATTTCATGCACCAGGCCTCTAGTTACATATATAAAAGGCTAATATGCAAAGTGTCCCCATGGGAGTTCGACTGGGAGTTCTGTCACTTGCTTTGATGTGTGCTGACCACCAGAGGGTGGTGTGGAATGATGGGAGGCCCTGGCAGGCAGCTGGCAGCTGGGGAAGGAAGTCCCCGGCTGGCAGCTGGAAGGTCCTGATCAACCCTGATAGAATTTCATGCACCGGGCCTCTTGAAAGATAAAAGTAAAGGTAGGATGAGTATAGTACATTCCCTTTAGACCTCAGATTTCCTTAATCCATAGGTGTGTTGGGATAGTTCTTATATTCAGAGTTGTATTAGCAAGGTAAGGGTGGAATTTTGAATTGTGATGTTCTGCCTTTTCAATACTCTATTTAGTTGTATATCTGTTCATCTTCAGCTATACACCTGTCACTAAAGCCAGGCCCTCTACCAGTCTCAAGTGAGATAGGTGGCAATCCGGAATTAGTGAGTCCATTTCATTTGCACTTCTTAAAATTTATTTGAAAGGCTTTGTGTTTCTCTCTGGCTAAATGACAAAAATCACACATTGGCTCAAGGGATACTTGATCATATTCCAAGATAACCACTTAGAGTCTTTAAGAAAAGTGTGAAATATTTTATATGAAAAAACATTTTCTCAAGGATGGCCAAGGAAGGAGAAACACAGGACGTTCATTGACATTTTAAGCCCATTCTGATTTCTATAGATGATTGTAAAAGCGTTGGCCAGCAAAGTCTTGCCTGCACACTGGCTGCCTGCTTTTGTAAATACAGTTTTAATGGGACACAGCTTTTGGCATACAAAGGGCAGAGTTGAGTACTTGCCCCACTACCTGAACCATAAAACCTTAGTTTGACCCTTTCCACAGAGAAAGGTTGCCAAACCTTGCCTTAAAGTTTTACTGGGACAACCTAGCTAATAATTTTAAGTTGTAAAAAGCAGGAGTCTTATTGAGAAATCCATACATATGGTTGTTGCTTTCCTAAAAGTGTTTGAACTTTTTTTTTTTTGACCACTCAAAAAGAACCTAGTGGTAGGAAAGGCGGAACCAAGGTTGTGTGGAGATAGTGATGGTCAGTTTAGGGAGACATCCTAGGGCTGCTTTTCTCATCTACCCCCAATTTCATAGTGAGTGGGATCTCATATTCAGTTTCTAGTCTGGGAGGATTCAACAGTGCCAGAAGATGTGGCTGGAATAATCTCTCACCAGCCATGTAATTCTTTGACAGAGCCCAGGAGCAGAGAGAATATCTTAACTAAATGCTTACAAGTAATTTAAATTCTACAAATTTCAGGACTTTCCAGCTTGACCCAAGAAAGGACAGACTATTTCCTGTCCTTCCCTTTTTTAAACAGGGAAAAAATACCCAAGCAGATTAAAATGCTCTTACCAACCCATCTAGCTTGTTTTTAAGCTCCCAAAGGAGCACTTGATTCTCAATTACACTATTTTTCCCTTTTATCAAATTGCTAAGAAACAGTAACTCAATTGATTTAAATGATTTCTATCACACATAGCCTTTAAGACAAATAATCGGCTTATTATGCTCAGTCATAACCATGGTATTTTACTTCTATCAATTGTATTTTCAGCAGTGCTCGTAAAATACCCAGTTTGACTTCATTTATTAACTTTCTAATTTTCCATTAGTCGATGTTTTCCTGTCTCACATAATTCTCCTGCCTGTTGATAATGTGTAACTCAACAGAAATGCGTCTTTCAAATGCACTAACAGAACATTCTTTGAAGTTTGGTTAAGATGAATATATCTGAATAAATCTCAAAGAATAATTTTTGGTTTTGTTTGTCAAATTTTACTTCTAATGTTGTAACTTGATTATCACTTTGCATCACTTTGAATTTAACTGTTTTAATTTTGTGGTTTGCTGTTTAGTAGTTTCTTATTACTGAGAGCCTGCTGGACATTTTATAAAACATTTATTTTCTACTTTTTAGATAAAAGATGTGATTCAGTTTCCATTTCTTTAGCTCCTGTTGTCTGCAAAAGCAATTAGAAAATATATCTGGTCCTAGGTTAATGTGTCAGTGTGGTGTTTAATTCTCTGTTGAGTTTTAGTCTGTTGCTGAAGGGATCTAAGTATGCATAAGCATTTGAATTTTTTTTTTTAGCTTCCTCTTGTTTTATTGGCAAGTGACCATGTGTATGGTAATTGAGCAATTGTGTGTTTCCTTGGGCTTATGAAATTTGCATGAGCAATTTTTGGAGATCTTAAAATTTTGTATCTAAACAGACTTGAAGAGGAAGCTTTCTGAAATACTGTCTTTTAGTTAAAAATACATTTTGCATTTTTATTGAATGAAAATCTATCTCAAAACATTGAAGATGTATTTCCTTTTACTCTTGACTGTATCTTGAGTTTTTGTTCTGTTGATGACTGAGGCAAGTTTCTGTTTGTGGGGGGAGCCAGTGACATGCAAGAGGAAGGGGAAAAAGCTGACTGAGCCCTACTCCACCCACTCTAGGTGGAGTGCCTTAATCTAGCTAAGCCTTCATGGACATCATCATAGCTGTCCTTGCCTATAAGTTGCTCTTTTTTAAAAAACATATTGATATTTTTACAGAGAGGAAGGGAGAGGGATAGAGAGTTAGAAACATCGATGAGAGAGAAACATCGATCAGCTGCCTCCTGTACACCTCCTACTGGGGATGTGCCCACAACCAAGGTACATGCCCTTGACCAGAATCAAACCTGGGACCCTTCAGTTCACAGGCAGGCTGACCCTCCATCCCCTGAGCCAAACCAGTTAGGGCTAAGTTGCTCTTTTCCCTCCTGGTTTGATTAATGAAAATACTGAGATCCAGAGGGTGAGGTGACCTTCTTCTGAGTCACCCAGCAAGTGACAGAAAGAAGCTTCGATGTGGATCTGACAGGCACCAAAGGCCACGGGCTACTTCTTGTTCCCTTTGCCCACCTGTAGCAAACTTCATGTCACCTTTTCCTTAGGCTCTCAGGTCAGATTTAATTGACTGCCTGGTCAAGAGAGACATCCAATTGCCTTTCGTAGCCTCTACCCACAACCCCATTTCCTCTTTGAGTTCTGACCCATCAATTCCTGAACTGGACTGTGCTGTGTCCTGCTCCTGTTGCCTACCATTTCCATTTCTCTCCCTGACTTTGTCTCTTACTTGTGCTTCCCTGACCCTCCTACACTTTTTCAGTTCGTAAGGCCAACTTTTTATGGGGAGGAAGTGCTTGTGTTAAACTTGACTCCTCATGCTTGAGCCAGATCCTATCTTAAAGCGGTGGGACCTGTTCCTTCACTGGCAGAATCAGAAGGCCCTGTGAAAGGAATGCAGTGTGAAGGGGGCTTTGAAGAGGAGCAGGCTGGCAGGACACAGGAGTAGGGAAGAGTGGATATGTGGGTAGGCTGCTTACATTGGGCATGGAAGGGTGAGAGAGACAAAGGCTGAAAAGTCCGTTGAAGCTGGGGCCTGGGGCCTGGAATACAAGCACAGGGCTTGGAGTTTATTCTGTTTGCAGCTGAGAGCTTGTGGAACTTAGTGTCAGGAGAAACTGTGCCTTGCCCTGTCCTGGCATTGGCTATCGGTGATGATTTATGAATGACCAGTAGTTGCATCTGGACTTCATGAGTTCTCCTGCAAGGGAAATTAATTGGTCTGGAGTAGAGTGAAGCTAGAGGCTGTGTGACCCATTGGGATGCTAGTGTTATTCATTCTCTCTGTTCTCTGTGTGTAGGATTCAGAGGAAAGTAGAGATGTAATAAAGGAAAATGATCTGGAATCAAGTTTCTAGATGATATATTTACGTTCACTATCACTTCATTTATATTTAGGAGAAATATACCCCACACCAAAGGCTATGTGAAGTATACACAAAGTAAAATCTTTGATACATGTGCCTATATCTCCGCACCCTCCCCTCACTGTCACCAGTGTGTCCTGGGGTAGAGTAAGTAATCAACACTGAATGCTAGTCAGCCCTGGATTCCTCTAAGTCCGCTTTTTCAAACTGAGTTATGATCCCATCCACAGATCATGCAATGAAGTTAGTGGGTTGCAGAAAGCATTTGAAATGACATATATTATAAAACATAAAACAGCCTATTACATTGCACATCATAAGGGTCAGTTCTGTTTTGTGACAGAAAATATATATCTTACTGTGGGTCACCAAGAAGACTGAAAAACAACATCATAAGTGAAAAGAGCTCATTACTTAGGAATACTATAAATCTTTCTTCAGCTCTGCATGTAAAAAGATCATATAATTTATTATCCCAACCAGAACACACTTCAAAACAAAAGGGGTGGCTCTTAATTATACCACAGCAAATGGCATAAATAGGGACTGCTTCAAGCTAATTAAGAAATAGTCACTCTGCTCTGCCTGTATTATAATTCTCCAGAGAAGCTAACCAATGGAAGAGCTATCTATCTATCTACACACATCTATATATGGATCTACATATAAATCTATCTATACATATATATATGCACATACCTTTTTATTCTTTCTTTTTTAATATATTTTATTGATATTTTACAGAGAGGAAGGAAGAAGGATAGAGAGTTAGAAACATGGATGAGAGAGAAACATCAATCAGCTGCCTCCTGCACACCTCCCACTGGGGATGTGCCCACAACCAAGGTACATGCCCTTGACCGAATCAAACCTGAGACCCTTCAGTCCACAAGCCGATGCTCTATCCACTGAGCCAAACTGGTCAGGGCACATATCTTTATATAGATCTGTGTCTAGATCTATCTATCTCTCTATCTATATGTCTATCATCTATCTAAGAGACAGAAAATTTAAGGAATTGGATTACATGATTGTGGGGACTGGCATGTCTGAAATCTAGATCTGTAAGTCAGGCCAGAAGCAGATTGAAGATTCAGGTCAGAGTTGAAGTTGCAGTCTTGAATCTGATTTGTGCTGCAGGACAGCAGCCTGAAACTCAGACAGGTTTGCTTTGATGCAGATTTGAGGATAATTACTTCCTTCCTAGACAACTTCTGTTTTTGCTTTTAAGACCTTTAACTGATTGGATGAGACCACTGAGATTATGGAGGGTAATCTTCTCTATTCAAAGTCCACTGATTTAACTATGTATCACATATAAAAAATACCTTCACCACAATATCTAGACTTCTGTTTAACCAAACAAGTGGGCACCATAACCTAGCCAAGTTGTAACGGTGGGGGATTACAACTCACCCCATCATTCTTTTTACATTATTTCTGTAAATGCTGACTCTGACCACTAGTGTGTTTGTACAAGAGTCCTAGGAACTAACTTCAGAAGCTCCAGACTCCAACATTCAGTCATCTCAGTCTGGGAGATTTGCTGACCTTCGGCCATAAAACCAGGTGATGATGACCAGGATGACATACACTAGACCAGTGTTCTCAACCTTCTGGCCCTTTAAATATAGTTCCTCATGTTGTGGAGACCCCCCCCCCCCCCCCCCGCCAACCATAAAATTATTTTTGTTGCTACTTCATAACTGTAATGTTGCTACTGTTATGAATCATAATGTAAATATCTGATATGCAGGATGGTCTTAGGAGACCCTTGTGAAAGGGTCGTTCAACCGCTAAAGAGGTCACGACCCACAGGTTGAGAACCTCTGCACTAGACCATCACTTTGACAGTTTCAAGATCATTATGAGAATGGACTGTGTTGGTTTACATGTAAAGAACTTTGCAACTCCTTCCCCTTGATTACTTTGTTCTGATTTCCCTGTCCCTCCATATAAAAACCTCTGCCTGCACTGAGATGTTGAAATGGGCTTTGTGACAAGAATCTCCCATTTTCTCAGGTTACTGGTACCTTGAATGAACCACTTTTCTTTTTTCACCATCATCTGTTGGGCTTTTATAGTGATAGACAGCTGAACTTTGGATCTGGTTACATTGTCATATAAGAGTAACTAACACACTATTTATTTAAGGAATACAAATAATGGATGAACACAGTAATGAAATTTCCTTTAGTGTCCCATGGCTATGCTGAGGCTGGGCAATTCATTAAAATTTTTATGCTATTTATTTTCTTTTATAGTTATTAGCAAGGAAGTTACTAAATATTGCCATTGTTAACTGATGTCTTCTTAAAATATGTTTTAGAAAAGGTTTAACTTCTCATTTTGGTAATTGAGATTGCTTTTTAACTATGTGTAACTGTTTATATTTCAAGGTGTTTAAATATTATATGAAATATTTTGTGAAATGTTTGGAGAAGAATGTTCCTGATTAGCATGTCTTCTTGGATACACTATTTATCCTATAAAAATTGCCACAAAAATGTCTTCATAATTATTCAGCAACTTGCATTTCTCTTGCTCCAGGATAAACAATAAAGGCTCTGAAGTGCCCCAAGCATCAGTGAAAGTTTTGATTCTCACAAAGTGGCAGGAACTAACTATTAGGTGCCTTTGCCCTTTAGTAGACTTCAACAGAGGTGCTGAGAAATCTCCAGCAGATACATGGCCTTGCTAGGATGTTTGAAGCAGGAGAAAGAATTCTGCAAAGTTCCATACTGAAAAATGTTGAAGTGAAATTCTCATCTGTTCATCTTTGCTGAACTGATATTCAGCCTAGTGCTGAATTCCATTTTTATTTTCTTAAGCTTTAAAAGGATTGCTTATAGAGAAATTTGGAAGTTACTGAAGTATGAAGACAGAGAAGAAATAAAAATGATAGCTCTGATTATATTATAGCATAATCATTACTTATGAATATTTCCATTCTATTTATTTTCTGGGAACTTTTAAAAATTAAGATTTCATTGGTTATATACTTCCATATATAACCATGTTGGTTATATACTTGTGTTTTGTCAGATGACTTAAAAAGGGAACTTTTCTGCCCTAGCTGATTTGTCTCAGTGGATAGAGCATTGGCCTGTGGTCTCAAGGGTCCTGGGTTTTATTCCGGTCAAGGGCACATGCCTGGGTTGCCAGCTCGATCCCCAGTAGGGGGTGTGCAGGAGGCAGCCAATCAATGATTCTCTTTCATCATTGATGTTACTATCTCTCTCTCTCCCTCTCTCTTCCTCTCTGAAATCAATAAAAATGTATTTAAAAAAAAGAGAACCTGTTCCAATGACAATAAATACTCTTGACAAGTGTTAGGTTTATAACCCATATACAATTTCATCATGTGGGTAGATCTCATTTAAGTTGTGTAGAGTTCTTCTCTTCTGGACCTTCAAGTTGTTTCCAAATTTTTTCCATCATCTAAACTAATAAAAGCATAATATTAAAATTAACCGTTTCTCTGAGACAGGGTAATCCACGCCCACCAGCCAATCAGAGCCGCTGTATGCAAATTAGCCCAGCCAACATGGCGGCCGCCACTCACGGACCTGAGTAAACAGCCCTTTCCATTGCGGCAGGAGCGAAAGTGAAGCTTCGTCCCTCAGCTCAGCTCCGATTAAACTGCCTCTAGCAAAACACAGCTTTGAAACAATGTAACAATCATAGAATCCTCCGGAGCGGAAGGAAAGAGCAGCTCGGGCCTAACCAGTAAAAGTAACAATTGTTTCATTATAGACACTGCCAGGTGAAGCAAAGAGGAAGCTTCGTTAGTTAGAAGGCCGCCTTAAAGGAACAGTGTATCAATTATAGAAGATAACCCCAGGCCTTAAAGGAACAGCATCAATTATAGGAGAGAAACTGCAGTAACCTGCGTCCAGCCAGTCTTGCTGGGACGTTGGGTCAATGGGAGCTGTGGGCAGCCTTAAAGCCCCTCACCCAGGCTGGTCAGGCACGCCAGCAAGTGGACATCCCCCGAGGGGTCCCAGACTGCGAGAGGGCACAGACCGGGCTGAGGGACCTCCCGAGTGCACAGAGCGGCTGCAGGGCAGGACAACGCAGGACCCAGGACCTGTGAGTGGGAAACAGGCGGCAGGGTTGGAGGGCACCGGGAAGCTGGTAAGAGGCGGCAGGGGGGGGTCTCGGCCTGCTTGGTGGCTGCCCAGGCCCTTTGAGGGGCACCGGGGAGCGGGAAAGCAAGGCTGCAGGGGCCGGGGTCCTGCTTGGCAGCTCCCCAGACCCCTTGGTGGCACAGGGAAGTGGGAAAGGAAGGCAGCAGGGGACGGGTGAGTGGGAAAGAGTTGGCGGCCTGCTTGGCGGCTTCCCAGGTCCCTTCCGAGGATCAGGGAGCCCGAAAACGCTGGCCTGACCACAAGGCGGGGTTTTCCCTGCTTTCTGGTGGCTGGAGGAAGATGGGCAGTAGGCAAGCTTGGGAGGCAGGCCGCACCCAGCCCTGGCCACAGCTCAAAAAAGAGAACAACATGCAGGGGAGGGCAAGAGTCTGAGAGATCAACATAGAGGGGATGCCTGCTCCAAGCCTCCATGGTGTGCCTGGGGGCAGGCCCCCAGCTGGTAGACACACACAGGAGGACTGCTCCGAGCCTCAGATGCGGCTGGGGGCAGGTCTCCAGTGGCCACACACACACACACACACACACTCACACTCATACACACACAAGGCGCCTGGCAGACTGGAGCCATCATAGGACATCCACTGAGGGGTCCCAGACTGTCAGAGGGCACAGGCCGGGCTAAGGGACTCCCTCCACCCCGAGTGCACAAATTTTTGTGCACCAGGCCCCTAGTTGTAAATAAAGCAGTAACGTACAGCTTTATGAATGAAGCTTTTCTGTGGTTTTGTGTGTATTTTGAAAGATATTTTCTTAGCTGATTTTGAATATTAAGATTATAGCATTCCTGTGTTCTTTAGGTCCTGAGGTTAGCTAGACAGGACCCACACCTCATCAGCATTTTTGGAGACCTTCATGGAGGGCTGAGCTGCTTGCTAAATAACAACAAAAAACTACTTTCTCAGAGGAGCCTTTAACTTAGATTCAGGGATGGTGAGATTCAGGGATGCTGATCAGGGGAGAGGCACTATCAGTCTTAGCTATCTCACCTCACTGTGGGTTAATGGAGGCTGGTGAGTCAGGCACTCAAAGAATTTGTAGTCCAGGAGAGAGAGGGGGGAGTGCAATGGAAATTGCCTTGCTGAGGATGCTCATGTTTCTCACTGCCAGTGCAACACCAGTGGATGTTTAGCAAGGAGGATGGAGGGGGAGTGTAGCGCTATTAGAATCTCATGTTCAGGTCTACTTACATCATTTCTACTGACATCTAAAGTATACTAAGGGCTCATGTCTCCAGTAGTTCTTTTACTCTTAGAATAAATCAGTGGTGAGTATAATCTTCATCAGAGGAGTCTGAAGAACCTTCAGATTGCCTTATTTATGTGGTCAGGAAAGCTTGTGCTCACCTAGGAGAGGCATCACCACTGTGTGTGTGTGTGTGTGTGTGTGTATTTTATTTTTTTACAGAGAGGAAGAGAGAAGGATAGAGAGTTACAGACATAGATGAGAGAGAAGCAATGATCAGTTGCCTCCTGCACACTCCCTACTGGGGATGTGCCTGCAACCAAGGTACATGCCCTTGACCGGAATCGAAATTGGGACCCTTGAGTACACAGGCCGACACTCTATCCAGTGAGCTAAACCAGCTAGGGTGGCATCACCACTCTTGATCATGATGCAATATGAAGAGAACCCAAGTAGTAGGTAGGGACTAGGAATCTCTCCTGCCTCTGCCATTCTAGAGCCCTGATACTAGTTCATTGCACTGGTTCTAGAGCCAGACAGATAGATCTAAGCTCAAAAATCAGTGTCCTCTACTGACTCGCTGTGTACCTCAGCTGCTTAACCTTTGTGCCTCTCTTTGCTCCTCCGTAGCGTGGATATGTAGCATCTACTGCTCAGAGTTGCTTTGAGGGTTGGATAAACTACTTCTAGCAGTTTATGCATGACTTGGTATATAACAAGTACACGTTAAACTAAACTGTTTTTATTTGTATTAATGGGTGGCCCTAATGGTATCTACATCAGTGTCCTCTGACCTGAAATTTCTGTACACCGGTCAGTGGCTCTTCCTTGGTGTCTTCATTGTGACTGGTCCTAACTGGCATTAGTGCATCACCAAGCAATAACCGAGGTGATAACACATCTCTGAAGGACTTTACTCTTTAGGACTGTTCTCTCCCTTCTCATTTCATTTTTATTCCCATTACTAGTACTATACGTGCTGAAGGTTTTAGGTGAATAAAACAGCTTTTTACTATTTGTGGCCTCATGTTAGCTCTGTGGTCCAGAAGTTCCCAGATTATAAATATATAAATGCATGAATTAAAGCACATCTAATGTTGCATCTCATTCGCCTGTGACACAGCCTAATGATTCACAGGCCTGAAGGCCTCTTCATTCTCCCGTTAGCTTGAGACCCCAAATTACCTCTGTTCAGACAAGAATCTCTTCTTGAGAGAAACAGGTTCCATCTTTCAGAGTTCAGACACTGCCTGTCAGCTTAGCATAGTGTCAAGGACCTGGCTCTTCTAACCCAGTTCCTAGTCCCTGCAGGGGCTGGACTGGCAGCAGGCACTGCTCTTCCTGGGAACAAGGATGGAAATCTGCTTCCTGGTTTTAGAGATGAGGCCCATCAAGACGAGCCTCTGGCTGGATGCCCTGGGTCTGTTTGTAGGCCCGCGTGTCCCATTTTGTCTCTCCGTTTCCAGTCCTGACAGGTCCATTTGGCTGTTCCGGTTCCTGTTCTGTGCTGTTTCATTTCCTGAGCATAGACCAGGATGCTAATATGTGGAGCACGGCTGCCCTCAAATGAAGAAATCAAGAGAAGGTGCATGTTTGCCCTTGCCATGGAAGCCTCGAAGTTTCAGTCTTGCATGAAAAGTAGTTTTATGACACTAGTTTTCCAATGCTATCCTGAGCCAGGTCATTGCATTTTTGGCAAATATTTATGCTGCCATCATCGGGCATGGATTGGTCATTAAGAGTAGCAAAAACAATGACATGTATGCAGTATGTGGTGACCTTTTTATGTATTCCTGTCTCCAGTGAACTTAGAGGACATCTTATTTACTTAGGTCATGTTCTGAGTAGACAGCAGACAAAACTCTATGTTATCGTGAAGGGCGTAAAGGACATGAAATATTTAAGAAACTCTTGAACTCTCATAGCATATCAGAGTTGAAAATACGTTCATGGCTAATTAATCTACCGTCTCTTATGTTAAAGTGAGAGAACTTAAAGCCAAGTTAAAAGTTTCGCCTAGTGGTAGTTAATTTAGTTATTAAATCAAGGCCAAGGAAGTGGTTTTGAATTCACCTCTCCCTCTTATTAACTATGTGATCTTGGGCAACTTATGTAAGATCTCTAAGCTTCAGTGTCCTCATCTATATGACAGGAGGTAATGTACTTCATCGAGCTTACAGACCTGTTAAAAATTAAATGAGATAAACTTGCCATGGTTAGTGCACTTCAGAAAATAGTAGCTATTATGATGAAATACAGGGAAGGGCAGGAACAAAAGTGCTCTGAGATGGACTGCAAAAAAAGAAGACATTTTCAACAGGTGTTGGTGGGCGAGGATGCTCCAGGAAGAAAGGACACAAACAGAGGCAGGGGATTGAGGGTCATATCGGGTACATTGGGAGTGATCCGGCTTGGCTCCGTCTTGTTTGCATGAGTGCAAGAAGTGGGAGGCAAATTCTGAAAAGCTAGTTGAAACCTGATCATGGATGCTTTTGAATGCCAGGACATGAGATTTAAATTTCAATTATTAGTCTGAGAGGGGGAGAGAGGCCAATAGATGACACTGTGTGTGTGTGTGTGTGTGTGTGTGTGAGAAAGGGAGAGACAGACAGTGACAGAGCTGGGCTAAGAGAGCATATCTGGGTGATGATGTACAGAAAGAGCAGGCCCTCTTTCTAAAAAGTGGAAGTATAGAAAGTCATTGGCAATGTATGTACAAATGTGCCTCCCTCCATCCTGGTAATTTGGAGTACAAAATTATTCAGAAGCAATGCTTTAAAACTAACAAACTTCTACATAGATCACCAAGATAGTGCTAAAATGATATTTAAATTATAAAATATTATGTCAGTGTGATCTCATTGTTTTAAAAAAATTCAGGTGTGAAAGCATATGTCTTCATTCATAGAAGTTCAGAAAGAATTTAAACCAAAATGTTAACAGTGGTTATTTTTGTGAAGTTGTGTCACAGGTGATTTTTTATTGCAGTAAAATGTACATAAGTTAAATTTTACCATTAGAACCATTTTTAAGTGTTCAAGTCTGTGTTATTAAGTACATTTCTCATTGTTGTGCAGCCATCACCATTATCCATATCTAGAACATAGGTGATTATTTTTTATAATTGCTGTGATGCAGGAAATTATACCCTGTGTCAAGATCATGACAGTTAGAATGAAAAGGAAGTACAGGAACTGACAGAAGGCCAAGTTGTCTAATATTTTTATTTACAGTTTTTTATCCCCTTGGATTAGAGGTGCTTTTTCCTGAGATAAATTTGGCATCACAAGTTGATGGCCACTGGACTTAGGATGTGTGACCTATAGGCTTCTGTCGGGCACCAGTTCATTATAGTGGCATGGAAATCGTGGCTGAACCACCAGATCCCTGACCGAGCTGGCGTTTCCATGGTCATACCATGGAATCCAGGAACCTGAAATCTGGTTAAGGTTACATGTCTGAGAAAAACATGAATTGAGGCAGAAATCCTTGCGGTAGCATATGGCTGACTAGGAGAGCCTTGCTTTGTTTCAGCATCAAGAAATTCAACCTCAATTTTTTTAAATATGTTGTATTGATTTTTTACAGAGGGGAAGGGTTAGATAGAGAGTTAGAAACATCAGTGAGAGAGAAACATCGATCAGCTGCCTCCTGCACACTCCCCACTGGAGATGTGCCCACAACCAAGATACATGCCCTTGACCGGAATCGAACCTGGGACCCTTCAGTCCACAGGCCGATGCTCTATCCACTGAGCCAAACCAGTTAGGGCTCAACTTCAATTTTATGCTGAATATATTTGGATTCTCTGGTATCCAAATTCCGTAACTTATAGGAACCTTTGTTGCAAAACATTAAGCGAAGTTCCCAAAGTAATAAAACTATTTTTTTTCATTATCTGCAAAATACTTTCAATTATCTGTTTTAGATCTTCAGGCCCTAGTGCCTCAGATCTAAAACAGAGAATTGAGAGTATTTTAGCATTTTCCCTCTGTTATATTCCGTCTTATTAGGTAATATTCATTGCACAATGTGAATGGCAGATATTCCTGTGAGATAAGAAAGGAAACACTCCATAAGGAAGCATCCTTCAATAAGAAACACATGGTTTTATTTAGGGACATTTCTAAGGTTCACCTCCTTTCAGCAGGCATTTAATGAATGTCTACAACAGAAAAGCACAGTTGCTCCCGTGGAGGAGAGAATGAATATGACGGGGTGTCCCTCCAGGAGCTCATAATTTAATCCTTGGATTGTAGTAGATGTAAACACACATGTACACATCATCATACAAGGCCCACTGAAGCATGCTATTGAGACGTACATAGTTCTCAGATGGGTGGAACTCTTCGCGGGCGAGTGGCTAAGGAGCATCAGTAGGGATGAAGATGGCCTTGAACCTTGAAAAGGGGTGACCTTGATAAGGTGGATCTGCACCAAAGGAGTGTTTTCAATCAAAAGAATAGCTCAAGTGAGAGTGCAGAATTAGAGATGTGCAGCATGGTGTTTGGATAATGTCTTATAGGGTCCTCCCAAAAGCAGAATTGGAGTCATTTGCTGGGCGATGATCCCAGGGAACATCAGTAGGGAGTGAAGAAGGGAGGTGGGAAGGGATAGAAATCAGTAACTGGTGTGTTAGGAAGCCCATGACCACTGAGGGTCAGTGGAGTTCAGCCCACTGAGGAGCTCTGAGAAACTGTGTAACACACCTCAGAATTACCCCAACTGAAGGTCAAGGAAGCCCCTGTCTACAGCTCTCAGAATATCTTTGGATGACCGCTCTCAGGGGCACTCATGCTGGCCCTTTCAGCTTGCCATGCACAGGTGCAGTGTGCCTCTGTTGCTAAAATAAAATCTCAGGCAGTAGTTCCGTGCTGTTTATGTAGTTCGAGCCTTCAGCATGAACAAAAGGAAGAGAATAGAATGTTGTGGTACCTCCATGAAATGAGTGGTCCCTGATGGTGTCAATGGAAGAAACAGAAAGAGAAGACAGAGATAAAGTAGAATGCCATACAGTGTATTGAGAGTTGGTGAGAGGGAGAGTTTCAATAAGAAGAGAAAAGAACATGTTGTTAAAAGGATAGTAGTAATTGTGCTTTCAAATCCCAAACCATCCTGATATGCATTGACCAGAGAGGTGTAACTGACAGGCTTGCTCTGTAAATTGGTTCTGGTTCTGGCCCTGTTACTAGCTAATTGTGTGACCTCAGATACCTGCCTTACCCTTTCAGGGCCTCAGGCCCCTGTGGGTACAATGAGGTTGTTGTTTCCCATCTCTCCCAGCACTAAAATGCAATTTGTATGGATCCAAAAATGTGGTCTGACTCCTACCTCACTCACTACTTACTGTTTATTAAGTTCATAAGCGTATGACATGCTAAACAGAGAGGTAATCTAATTCCACACTTAAATAAAAAGCTAATTTAAATTACTTTTGAAATTAAGTGTCCATGGAATAAATTTGGTGGGTCTAGTAAATGAACTCTCCATCATTCCTCCCCTCCCCACCTGTCCTCTGAACCTGCCCCTTTGTATCGTCTCTGTCTGCCAGTGTTCTTCCATCTCATCTTGGATTCGAGAACTGGAGGACTGTTTTTATTTAGTACTGGTTTATTTTTATCTATGGCTGTTTTGGAGCAGGAATTATATCCGTTTGCCTGACAGAGAATTTTACATGGAGCATGTGTTTGAAAGATTACTATAAGCGGTTGCTTCTGAAACAATTTAATCTTGCTTTCCACAGCAATGAAAAATGAATAATCAAAAGCAGTAAATTATATCTGGAAGATAATAAATACTTCTGAAAGCATTTTAGCACTGGCTGTGAATTATAGCTGACCCCCGAGTGGGAGGCACGAGTATGACCAATTGGAACTCCCCAGTGGATGGCAGCCTTTTAATATCGCTCTTTAGCTGCTAGATTCACTTCATTGCTCCCTATCAGAACATGGAGAATCCGCTGTCCATCTAGTGATTTAAAACTAAAAATGACCTCTCATTCCAACTAGAGGAACCTGTGTTTAAAACACCATAAAACAGCCCTTGTCCCCTTCTGTCCCTTGTCCAACACACAGGTGGAAGTGGACCTTGGTTAGGATTTGAAATATAAATAATAACAACCAGATTATTCTAGATCCAGCCAGTATAGATGGGGGAACTCCTAAGGATGTATTTTAGCCAAAAAGAACCCCAGTAATTTCCTGGGTATGGAACCCACATAAATAAACTCTACAAAGATCTCTTAGAAGTTTATTCTTTCCTTCAATTACCTACCTTCTGCAGGCACATTCATGACCTAGGGGCTATTCTATAAATGATGTTTTGAAATGTAGTGCACCTCTGTAAACAGGTATTCGGTGAAGTATTGGAGTCCTGAAATAGTCTCTTTTTCTTAATGCAAAATTTAGGACATATAATTGTGTACCTGTGATATTCAGATTGCTATGTGTGGTGCCACCAAAAATAAATACATAAAACCAATACATTTATAGTCTCTCTGTCTTGAAGAAACTGAAAAATTACTTGGCAAATGAAGACTTAATGCACTTTACAAAATAGCGGTTAGGCACAAACAGACACCTGCAAGGCTGACGGCAAAAGGACATGACACTGGTCCAGCTCCTTCACTGTATGCATTTGCTGCATTTAATGCGTTTTGATGTGTTTCTGTCTGCGTGCTGCTCTGGTGCCCAGGGAGGCTATATTTTCACACTACTGAACCAAAAACAGGATGCATCTTCCTCTCTGATGAAGCTTGAAAGGGAATTGTCCCTGTATTATGTAGTAAGGAGAACCCCAGGCTACCCCTTTAAAGACCTGAGGTTTAGTATCTAGCATGCGACCTATTAGCTGAGGTGCTTGACCTCACTGAGCCTCAGCATCTTCTAAAATTCAGATAGCCCTGACCGGTTTGGCTCAGTGGATAGAGCGTCGGCCTGCGGACTGAAAGGTCCCAGGTTCGATTTCGGTCAAGGGCATGTACCTGGGTTGCGGGCACATCCCCAGTAGGGGGTGTGCAGGAGGCGGCTGATCGATGTTTCTCTCATCGATGTTTCTGACTCCCTGTCCCTCTCCCTTCCCCTCTGTAAAAATAAAAAAAAATCATAAAATATATTTAAAATTCAGATAAGACTTCCCTTTTCTGTTTTCAAAAAACGTTTCTAAATAACGAATGTAAAATATACAGAGAGAGCCTTTGAAAACTCAACAGTGATAAACAAACACCAGTAAGGAGTTGTCTATTGATCAATCTGTCAAAAAGTTGATTCCTCTTTTATGTATGTTTTGATTCTCTAATTAGTTGTAAGCATAACCATGTGAAAGCTTTAGACAAGTAAATGTCCATATTTTGTATATTGGCACCGTTTGTGTTTTCAAACTCAGAGGTGTAATTCTGCAATCTCCTAAATCAGTGAAAGCAAAACCAAGTCAGAAAACCAGTCTTCTGAGAGGCTCTTCCTAGTTTATTGTTTCTAAAAATAATCTTGCTTAATTTGGCACAGCTGTTGGGGAGCAAGGATGGCTGTCAGTAGCTGCAAGTCCCCGAGTGCCCTGTATCGTCAAAAACTTGCAGAGCTACTGAGAAAATTCCTGGCATATGTGTTCAGTTCTAACAACTTAGCTTTTTTCCTTTTAATTTTGTTTTTATAAAATGTTCAGATTCTCCTGGATTCTTTTGAACGGTTGCCAGCGGGAGATATAAGCCTTCTACTTGGCCTGGAGAACAGAAGTTGAAAACTAGAGATGGATAGGCATGTGGCCCTTTGCACATGAGAATTGTCCACTGCACACTGCGAGTCACCAGGGCCAGCCCAGCCCAGCAGGAAGCATGTATTTAATTTTGTTCTGAAACATTATATTTTGAGATATTTCCTGAAGGGCTTTGCAAGAAACCAATCCATCATATGTGGGAAGAGGGCTATTTCCCAATGAGCTCTTTACTTTCATAATCTCTTGTTCCAAAGTATCATGCTCTTGGCGGTGGTAGGAGGAGGAGGAGAAAAAGGAGGAAGTAGGGAGAGGAGGAAGTGGAAGAGCTCATAATGATATCCTTCAAATTGTTTATTCATTTATAATTTGCAAAGTGATTTTCCATATCAGTATCCAACTTAACATTTGATGTCACAAGTGAAGAAATAGATTTTTTTTGGAGGGTGGGGAGAAGTAGAAACATTTTCTTAAAGGTATCATTTCCTATGTGTCTTATATATTTAAAAAATGAGAGGGCTAGAACTTGAACTTGTGATTCAAAGTCTGATATTCTGATACATTTTTCTGCCAAATGAATTAATCCCATATCTGCATTCATAGCTCTACATGTACAGTGTGCAGTTTACAGTGTGCCCTAGTAGATTTGTAAAAGGCTTGAACCCTAGGGTCCTTCCCAGAATGAGTGCTATATTGCAATTTGATAAATAAAAATTTAATTATGGGAAGAAAAAAATGAAACATAGATAATTTTAGAGTTCATCTCTGACGTAGTTGGAAAATGTCCACCGATTTCCTGAGAAGAAAAATACTTTAATGATATTCATGAATATTATGGGGATAAAGCAATGCAAAATATAGTTGATACTACTTTCTTAGAAGCACACAGATTTTTAAGAATGGATGATTCAGCTTTACAGAGTCAGATAAGAATGCTCAGTACATCCAATTGTGGCAGCTGTCTGTGCACAAGCCCCTTCTCAATAGGAAATTAGCAGCAACTGCATAATTGAAATGTAATGACTATACCCTTTCAGTGGCATGTGTCTTAGAAGGAAAACATTCTGTCATTTTCATGGAACATAATAAAATTCAATAGCCACAAACTCTTATGGGCCGATGTGTGTGTTCTACCCCTCTCCCCAAATTCCCGTGTTGAAGTCCTAAGGTCCTGTCGTTTCAGAACGTGACTGTTTGGAGATAGTGTCTTCATAGCTAATTAAATGGAAATGAGGCCATTAGGTTTGACCCTAATGCAACATGACTGGTATCTTTATAAAAAGGGGGAGATTTAGATACAGATGCATACAGAGGGATAATAATGTAGAGACACAGGGAGAAGACAAACCAAGGACAGAGGCCTCAGAAGAAACCAACTTTATTGACACCTTGATCGTGGACTTCCCAGCCTCCAGAACTGTGAGAAAACAAAACCAATTTTTTTTTTAAGCCATCTAGTGTGTGGGACTTTGTTGCAACAGCCCCAGCAAACTACACTGTTTTAAGTCAGTAGCTCTCAAATCTGGCTGCATTTTAGAATCACTTTAGATTTTTTTTTTCTTTTCAATAATATCAATGCTCAGGACTTCATTCCAGAACAGTGGCATCAGAATTGCTACGGACAGAGCCTGGATGGCTGTTTTCCAAAAATCTCCGGGAGATCTTGGTACAGTTTCGGTTTAGAATTACTGATCTACATTGTCTTTCAGAGGATTTCCCAGTCCCTTCCTTTCAAGGAGGGAAAACAAATCTTCCACACACTGGGTTGTTGAGGCTCATTAGTCACAGGACAAAGGAAGACTTGTCAATGAGTCATGAATGGTCCAACTTGAAGGATCCTTAGAATCATCTGAGCATCTGCTTAAAAATGCAGATTCAGCTGGGCTGGTGTGGCTCAGTCATTTAGTGTTGACCTATGAACCAAGAGGTCACGGTTCAATTCCCAGTCAGGGCACATGCCAGGGTTGTGGGCTCAATCCCATGTGGGGCATGCAGGAAGCAATGATTCTCTCTTATCATTGATGTTTTTATCTCTCTCTCCTTCTCCCTTCCTCTTTGAAATCAATAAAAAATATTTTTAAATGCAAATTCATAGACGTTCTGATGGTATCTTTGGAGCTCTGGGATGGGGCAGGAGTTTATATGTTTAAGACAGTCTAGAAGCGATTCTGATGATATTTTACTTCAGAATGGCCTACTGTTTGTTTTCATGTGTGTGTATGTATGTGTGTAGGTATATGTCATGTATGTATGTATAATGAATATATGTATTGCCTTCAACAAGCAAGGAACTTATTTATATTCATAATCCTAAAACAACTCTCTGATAACGCTAGTATCCCCATTTTACACATGAAAAAATGGAAGCCAGGGCAGAGTTGTCAAGTAGCCCATCTAAAATCCTGGAGTTAAGAAATTGTAGAGGCAGTTTGATTCCAGAGCCCTTGATCTGAACAGTTATTAGTCTCTTCCAACCCTAAACTTACCCATCAACTCCTCCTTAAGCCCTTTTCTCATTTTCTTTTGTTCTCTTTTTCTACCAAACTTGGCTTTTAGGCTTCCTAATCAATACCAGGTTAGAGCACACTTGCCAATCAAAAAATCAAGGTCAAAATTTATGAAGTGGATGTGTTAAGGTTATTGTCTCATTTATACAAGTCTCTTATTTTCACTTATAAAAAAGTAATATAGTATGATTTTCATGGATGTAGTGGGTTTCTGTAATAATCTTCTCATATGGTAAACTATAAAAATATCCATATGTCCATAGCCTGTACTTATAAGCCCATTTAACACAAAAACTATTTCCATTTTGCCTACTGTATTCTAGTCTTCAAACTCCTTGTATTTTCCTGTCATTGTAAATGGGGCATATGTATTTTTATATGTAGTGTTTTGCCTGTGCAAAGACATGTTCCACAGTTCTACATGGGTCCTGATAGTCATCCAAGTAAATATCTGCAAATGGTTCTTTAAGTTGATGTGTCTGGATTTGCAGCCACATATGTTTTAGCATTTTACCTCTTAAAATCATCTAGGTTGTAGGTTTTTGAGGTTTGACAATTCTCTGTAACTCATCTCTAAATCTAGATCTTGGCAAACTGCAGAACAAATTAGGTAGCCAATAAATGTTGATTGAGCCCTAATGGTTTGGCTCAGTGGATAGAGTGTCTGCCTGCGGACTGAAAGGTCCCAGGTTCGATTCTGGTCAAGGGCTTGTGCCTTGGTTGCAGACATATCCCCAGTAGGAGGTGTGCAGGAGGCAGCTTATTGATGTTTCTCTCTCATTGATGTTTCTAACTCTCTATCCCTTTCCCTTCCTCTCTGCAAAAAATCAATGAAATATTTTTTTAAATGTTGTTTGAATGTAGCATAATAATTGTTATTAACATATTCTCTAACTGGAAATGCTATATACACATACAATGCATATAATATATGTGTATAGATACATACATATGTATATGTTGTGGTTTCAAGCACATGTTTCAGAGTTAAGCTAACTTAGACTAAAATTCTTACTGCAATATTCATTCCCTAAGTCACTTTGGCGATGTTAATGGACCTCTCCTACTCTCTCTCTCTCTCTCTTTCTCTCTCTTTTTTCTATATAGTGAAGTCAATAATATCAACTAGCAGGTGTAGATTAAATGACAGAATAAAGGTGGAATTCTTGAAGATGCCAGTATGGCCCAATAAATGCCCAATAATAGCTAAGCAATATTACAATTAAAATTCTATTTACCCCAGTCTGAAATATGGTAATGTACTAAGCAAGGCATAACATGTATATGCAGGTGCATTGAGGATAAGACACAATGAATTTCCTCTAGTCTCTTTTGGAAATAAACAAAACCACACTTCTTTTCTGAATCTGGAGGAGGTTTTCCTGTGTAAGTTGCCAGGATAAGAGTCTTCAGGTGAGCAAATCCATCTACCACAGTGAGCCAGGACCAGGAGTCAGGAATGTAGAAACATTTCTGGAAGGAGAGTGGAAAGAAAGGCTTCGTTTAGTCAACGCTAACCCCGTGAACAGTGGGAGAGAGAGCATAGGCCTGCCTAGAGCACTTACACCTTTGAAGAGGGTGGATGCTGAATAAAATCTTGCAAACTATGACAGGTAAGCAAAATCAAGAATGAAGTTCAAATCGAATTGGAGTTTTAAAAGCTCATTTCCAAGGTAGGGGGTAGCTTATGGGAGATGGCCAAATGAAGTCACTGGGGACAAGACGGCCTGGGCTCAGCTCTTGGCTTAGCCACTAATTTGTTGTATGACCTTGGACAAGTCTTTTTGCTTTTCTGTGGTCAGTTCCCTTAATTATTCAGCAGGGATAAAATAGCACTTACCTTCTGGGGGTATTGTGGAGATTGAGGAAATTAATTTATGAAAGTGCTTGGAACAATATATGGCAAAGAGTAAGCATTCAGTAAATATTAGCTGTCATGATCTACCTAACCCCAGAGGTCTGAATGGGCACTTTTTCTCTTGCTAACATTCCTTCCCCCTCTTTTTAAATGATTGTACCTGGATTTATCTGCTTTTTTATTTAAAAGATGACTCTAAGGTTTCTGGTTTTCTGGGGGCAGATACATATATGGCATTATGAATTCTAATTCCTGAGCCAATTCTGTTATTAAAGTTGTGGGAATAGTTGCTTTTTATATTAAGAATTGTTTATCATCTTTCTTAATCTATAAAATGCAAAATCTGCATTCGGATAGGCATGAGTAGTACAGAATGTATTTGCCAGGCAGAACAAAAAGTCTGTAAACGGTCCACATATTTCTGAAGTTAGCACATAGTCTAGTTTTTAGCAAAGGTGTTTGTTTAAGATTCAAGTTGTGTGTCTTGTTCTCTGTGCTAAATTCCTATGACCACAACTGGGGGTTTTGGTAGGTCTGGACTCCCTCCCATGCTCACTAATTTACTGTCCTTGTTGCCTGGGGAAAGTGTGCTGGGAAAACACAACTCTGCTTTCACGCCTCCCCCCCTTGCTCCTTTGCATTCAGAGTCTCTGGGATTTCACTTGTCACTAAGCCCAGTTTATCACCACTGATCTCTGGATTCTGTTAAGATTTTCATGCTGTTACTGCAAAATGTACCAGAAGGCTCACAGATGTTTCTTCCCAGGTAGTTCCCAACAGCAGCATGTGACAGGGCTCAGGTGACAGCCCCTGTCTTAAGTCTGGAGATGTGTGTGGCTGGCTGGCACACTATGCACTAGCCCCACTTGGGTCAACAGTTCCTAGCGGGTATGAAATTTCGAGTTGGCCAGCAGTTAGGGAAATCTTTCGATGAACTGGGCTCAATACTAGGAGGCTTCAGAGAAGTCCTCCCGCACCTCACAACATTTTGATGTCTATTTTGCAGATTTTTGGGAATGCCTGAGTGGATCACTCCTCTCAGCCTGAGTTCTGAACAATTTGAGAAATAAAGCAAAAGAGCAAAGATGGAGGCCAGAATTCATCTTTATGCAGAGATGCTAAGTTGGCGGTCATAGGCTATCATCATAGCCAAATGAGCTTGCAGAGACTTACTTCCAGAATTCAGCAGATGTGCGAACCATTTATGACAGCAGTGGAAGCTGCTTTACCTGGACCCTGGGGCCCAGCAGCATCTGCACCCTGGAGGGCAGTGGAATTGGGCTTCTCTGAGGGTAGCTCAGTCCCCAGAGGAAACTGTAGAGCTGAGGGACTGCACCTCATTATTCTTCCCAAATGTACTAAGCCATTCATCCGGGGATGAATGGAATGCATTAAGTGTTGGAGAGAAGCAGAAGTTGGTTTAGGGAAAATACATCCTTCTGGAATCAGTGGAAGGTAAAAGTCAGGTGAGGAAATGGAGGTACAGAGAAAAACTTGCAGAGGCTTCACCGTCTCCTTGGCCATAGAGCTAAACTTTGAATACAGTGTTTCCACTCTTCCACCTTAGGCTGAGTTAGAGCTTTTCTCCAAATTGAAAAACTGGAATTTTGACATAGGAAAGATCTATGAAAGGTCATTCATCCTCTGGAATCCAAAACCAGGTTTTCCATAAACTGAACCAAGTGGTGACACAGGTTTTTCCTCCCTTAGGTTGGCTAACTGTCCTTTTGCTCTTACCAGTCTGTTGAAAGTGCTAGAGATCTTATCTCTCACGATACAGGTCACTACCTTCTCATGAAGTTCTCCTGGCCAGTAGACTTTTTCCTCTCAAAGCTGACTCCGACCTGGTGTACGAAAGCCAAGTCTGGGAAACTTGCTCTTAGACCACAGACTACTGGGAAACCAGCTTCCTTCCCAATGTCTTGTCTTCCTAGCCTTAATCACCTCCTTAGCCAGAGAGGAATGTGGCCCCAGAGCCAGTAGACTGTGACAACCAGCTCTGCACCACTCACCTGACCTGTTGCATTGGCAGACCAGTGGAGGGCCCATTATCTGTTTTGAGGCCTTGTTTTTAAAAGTCTCCTTCCTTAAAATGTGATTATCATGATGTTTAATATTTAAACATTTAAATTGGAATCTTTAAACGTTTGCCATTGGATGGGACTCTGCTATCCAACTGTATTCAAATGCAGAACTTGGCTTCTTCATGGCCATGTATATATGGAGGGATTTATGGGTGCAGTTCCCCTAGGACGCTTCCTGGAAGATTCCTAGGAATGAGCTGGGTAAAGAGCCAGAAGAAGACACAGTATCACAGCCTCTGGTTCCCAAGAGACCTTATGAACCACATATGGTTGGAAATAACCAGTAGCAGTAAGATTTTGGAAGTAGGAGGAAAAAGGTTAATCTTGTACCCAGAGTTAGATGCAGGAAGTTAGAATTGTGTCTCTTTTGGGTGAATTAGAAGTTATAGTTCAGAAGGCACGAAACACCAAAGTCTACTTACCTCCAATTTTAGGAACCAAAATATTCTTTGCTTTTGTAGGTCTGCTAAACTGATAATATGGTCAATTTATTGGTTGGGCTCTCTGAAAACATTATTCATTGTGTATATTTGCATTGTTTTGGTAATAAATAGTCTTTCAGTATGACCAGTTGTAGTTAAAATATGAGAATCCTGTAAACTTGGGCTTCCAAACATGGATTCCACAAGAAATTTAGAAATAGAATCCTGATCCTTGATGGCCAGACTCTTGAAATACATCCTAGAGATATTTTCCCTAAAAATTGTAGAACAGATTTTATTTAAAACTAGAAACCTAGTGCACAAATTTGTGCAAGGGTAGGGTCCCTAGTGGCTGCCATCTGTCAGCCAGGGCCTCCCTTACCCTGCTGCCAGCTGCCTGCCAGGGCCTTTTTTTGTTCCACACCTCCACCTGGTGGTCAGTGCACATCATAGTGACCTATTGAACTCCTGGTTGATCCAACTCCTGAGGGGACATTTTGCATATTAGGCTTTTAAGTATATAGACTAGAGGCCTGATGCACAGAATTCAAGCAAGGGTACACCTTCACAGCCCCAGCTGCCTCACGCCCCCCCTGCCTCCCCAACCTGCACCACCTTGGCCTGACACTGCCTGCTTCAGCCCTGGTTCCACGGAGCCCCTCCCTCCCCCATTGATTTCCTGCAGAGTGGCCTGGGCCTCCCTCTTTGGGCTGACCATGGAGCCCCCCCCCCAACCCCCCCCCACCATCAATCACTCCACAGAGGGTGGCCTGGGCCTCCCTCTGTGGAGCAATGGAGGTCCCCCCCTCCCCGACCAATTGCATTGCACCTGCCTTGGCTGGCCTGGTTCCAGTGCGTGTGTCATTGTGCGGTAGTCTGGAAGGTCTTCTGGATGATCGTTCTACTGTTTGGTCATTCGGTTGATTTGCATTGCGCTTTTATTATTATAGATTACACAAAGCACTTTTTTTCTTTTCTTTCTTCATGTTGCCCTGGCTAAAACCTTGGTGGGTGAGCAGGAAGTTTAAGTGGTTTCGCAAAGTGACTCCACAAGCACCTACCTGTCTGCAAGAGGCTGTAGCTTTGAGGGGCCCTGGAAAGAATCACCCTCCCCTCTTGTGTTTCCTCTTTATGGCCAGGTCATTGGGCGGTCACTCTGGGGGAGTTTATCCTAAGCAATTTAAATTGGGTTGTGAAACTAGTGACCTTTCAGCGACGCTCCGTGAATGAGGTTGTAACCAGCCTTCCATAACAAGCCCTGTCTCGGCTTCCCTTGAGTTAGCATTATTCTTTGGACTGTCAAACCTGCACCTTTGGATGTTTCTGTGACCTTGAAAATTAGAATAATTACATTTCCTCTGGCACAGCGGGACTCAATATGCCTAATTAACAGCAGCAACATTCCCTGGAGATCAAATTTATGGAAGACATTAAAGGAGGGAAGAAGAAAACCTTACTGAATGAGAGAAAGTGAACATTAGTATGTGAGCATGGCCATTTTTGGATGTTTCTTATCATAGGTATGTAGATATTCCTCTGAAATATAATACTGCATCTGCCCTTTAATTTTCTTGGTAGCACCAGCCACATGAAAGAGCAGGCAGTGAATAGTGGCAACTCAATTAAGGAACAGGGACGAGAACTAAAAACACCTTTATAAGAGAGATAAAAGTTAGTTTCAGGCTACATTAAGTTTCCTGCTGCAAAAAGGACTTAAGACCACGATACTATGTATGCTCATTTTATGTTCCTAATCTGTGACAGTGCCTAGCATAGGCTGGTTACAAGTAGAAGCCTAAAAGATATGCAAGATATGATTTTGAGTGCATGTCTTTTTAACACTGCTCCAAACAACTCTGATTATTGTTAGCATTGTTTTATCTGAAATTTTCTTTAAGTGCATATAGATACATAGACTGATAGACAGATGAGAGAATGAAAGCATGAGTGAAAGAGGCTGAGAAAGAGAGAATATAGAATAGCCCCCTTAGGAAACAGTTCTATATATATGTCTATTGATTGCTCTGAGTTTGGGGGTATGTATACTTTCAGCAGGTGGGAGCTTAAAGAACAGTCAGTAGATACACTTACTCTCTCAACCAATGAGCATTAGCATTCTAACTGTAAATGCTGTCTGCTAGTGAGCTCTTGTAATGGTGTGTTTGTCCTCTGGCCTAATCTGGCATTTATTTCATGTTGTTAGAATTGCTGCCATAAGATATGCAAATGATAGCGTGTCTGACTGACCCCAAAGATAAAGCAAGAGTATCAATCTAGCTGTAAACACATGGATTTTACAGTGACTTCAGACAGACACCTCCAAGGAAATGATTTAGGCAAGTAGTAGAGACCAACAGATGATTGCAGATTGATGGAAGTCCTTTGTCCTTATAAAGAGCATGATAAGCATCTTTGCCACTGAGGAGGTTGACCAATACTTATTTGGTAAAGAATATGGCAGAGAAGAGATTTCCTGAAATCTCTGGATTGTCAAAGTAGGGTTGGTGTTTTAATGACTTGAATAGCGTGATTTAGTTAGTGCTCAATGGAACAACAAGCATATATCCCTTCCTTGATATAAATGACTACAAAGAGGCAGGGGGATTAACTGCTAAGCATCCATCATGATAATTCTAAGTTGATATCTCTGTTTTTGTTACCCATTACCACTCACATTATTGGCCATTAGCTTCTCTTCTCTTCTACAGTCAGTATTGAGAGGATATGAAGTTAACCAAAAGATGTTATTAGGGCTTGGATGCAGTGAGTGGGTCATAATAAAACAGACTATTGCTCAAATGCTGCTTTTCATACTGTTCATTAATAAAACCAAATGCCGTCAGTTAAACATTCATCATGTATTATTACATACTACATTCTCTGTATTTTAGGCCAGGCCAGATGGTCTATTTCTCTTTCTTAGGTCCTTTTTACTGTGCTTGTCACACTCCAAAATCTCTGGTCCAAGTAGAAGACATCTTTTTGTACTGCTCCAGATTTTTAAGACTAGAGCCATTTCCCAAAACTTTTTTGGGGGAGAAAATTAGTCCTATATGATCCTCAAAAAGCAATAAAAAGGGATGCAATTATTGTGTCATCAAATAAATCTGAGAAACACTGGCCATTTACCTTCTTTGAGAATCAGATTCCAGATAAATATAGAGTAGTATTATGAGGAGTCTTGGACCAAACATTTTGCTTTATTTAAACTTAAGCTTTAACTAACTGTATTCAATATGATAATAACTGTTCTAAATAGCTAACATTTATTGAGGAACTCTATTGTCCTGGGCGGAATTTTATTGCCTACCCTGCTTTTGTTTCATTATAACAACTTGTCTGGTGAAGGCCTGGGGAGGGGAAGTGGGTTAATGGGGGGGGAGGGACATTTGTAATACTTTCAAAAATAAAGATAAATTAAAATATATATGACACATGAAACCATCAAATAAATAGCTACTTAAAAGGACAACAAATGAATATACACCCGTGTATGATTTGTGGACCTCGTGGTTTACAGTAGCACTGTCCAATAGGCATATTGCTAACAACATATGTAATTTAAAATTTTCTAGTAAAAAGGGTACGAAAAAGGTGAAAATAGTTTTAAAAGTATATTCTATGAACTCACCACATCCAAAATATAAAATCTAGTAATAACGCACTTCACATCTTTTTTCTACTGTCTTTAAAAATATAGGCATAATTTATACTTGCAACACTTCTCAATTCACACTAGCTTTATTTCAAGAACTCAGTAGCCACATGTGACTAGTGACTAATATTCTGGATAGTGCAGGTCCATCCCACGATGACCTCCTGGGAGAATCTCCCCTGCCCTTCCTTCCAGGAGTGTGGTGACCCAGTTCTGATTTGTCCCCAACATCATCATTCGCCTCTGAGAGTCCATTAGTAAAAGATATTTAGTTGTATGCTTTTGTTTCTTTGATGTATGTTTCATTAGCTCCAGTTTCATTCAGGTTTACTCAATAGAGAGGGAACACAGCTGATGGAAGTCTTTATGAATTACTGAAATTCACCAGGAAGGCATATAGAAACCTTCTTTAACCTTGTCAGGATAACCTTTAATTTTGTTTAGGATAGGTTCTTGAGTTGACCTGGTGTGTATTGAAACCCTGATAGGAATGTGGATGTAGTAGAAGAATGGTATTGAGACCCATTAGGACACTGGACTAGTCTTTGAGGGCAAGAGAAATTTTAATAGAGCGTAAGTTGAATAGATAAGGGTGCATGTGTTAGGAAGTAGATAATAAGAGTAATACTTAACATACCCGTAGTGTTTTCCATGTACCAAGCCCTATTTAATATGCATCATCTCCTTCAATCCTTACAATTCTGTATATTGCCTCTTTATATAGAGAAAGAAAAAAAAAGACTTAGGCAATTTAGGAAAATTTGACTAAGGTTCCACATTGTCAGCTCTACTCAATGCTAGAGCCCATGCTGTTATAGAACGTGGGATCCTCATCTGCTTTCCATCTGAGAGTCCTCTCCTTCTGGGCTCAGTCAAGATTGGAACAGTAGACTAACCACAGCACAAGCATATGTCCTTTGGGAGAAGAGCACTGCATATGCATGACACCTAGTGTCCAAATATTTTCTTCAGTTCTGTGAGTGTGCAGATCATGGTATTTCTATTTTAAACCTCGGGGGATAGTTTGAACATAGTCCTGGAAACTCAAGATTGTTCTCTTGGCCTTGTCGGGGGGATCATTTGATTGGAGCATTGTCCCATACACAAAACGGTTGTGGGTACAATTGCTGGTCAGGGCACATACATAGGTTGCAGGTTTGCAAGTCTGATCCCTGATCGGGTCACATACTGGAGGCAATGGATATATGTTTCTCACACGAATGTTTCTCTCTCTCTCTCTCTCTCTCTCTCTCTCTCTCTCTCTCTCTCTTTCTCTCTCTCTCTTTCTCTCTCTCTCTCTCCCTCCCTCCTTCTATTTCCATAATCAATAAACATATCCTTAGGCAAGGATTAAAAAAAAGCTTTGTTCTCTGGGTATAATTTCAATTTACCCACACCTTGCAATTTCAACATGATGACTCTCTCTGCTCCCAGAAATTGAAGCTCTGACAAGCTCCTGCTGCAGTCACTTCATTAATCTTACTCTACCAGGACACCTGTTCACTACTGTGCGGTGTCTGCTGATATCATATGGTAATTATGTTGTTAATTCATGGGCTGATGTTTTCCAGGCTGAAGCATGGCTTCCTGTAGGTAGTGATCTGGGAAATCAAATCAAGAAGGCAAGGAAAACATTGACAATTGTCTGCTTCTACTAGCATGGTTATATGATATCATTTTGGGTGGAAAGAATGTCATTTGGTAAATACAGTCTTTTTCATTGGGCTGCTATCCAGCAAAATTCCATTAATTGAAGGGCGGATAAAACATAACTCTAGAGTGAGATTTAACTGGACCTAAACCCTAGTTCCACTCCTTACTTTGAGATCTTGAAGTTACTTAACCTTTTAGAGTCCTCATCTACTTGATGGAATAATGATAGAGCCAATGTTAAAAAACACAAACTCTTAGCCCAAGAAAAAACACTCAATATATGTTAATTTTTTAGCAAATGTGTGTGTGTGCACACACACACACTTATTGTTAACTTAGCAACATGGAAAAGCTCCTTCAAATAGTACTGTAGGCAGTTTTGGGTAATAAGAGTAAGTGAATAAGTAGAAAGAAGATAGAAGGATGTTACAGGTGGGGGAGTAAGCTGCATATGTGGCTTGAATCCTTGAACTCTGAGAATTTGCAAATGAGATTTTTGCTTTCAGTTCCATGTAATGATTTCAGGACTTTGACTAGAATCTTGGCTTTACTACTTTTTAACTCAGCGACCCTGGCAAATTCCTCAGCCTCTTGATTTCTTCATCTATAAAGATGCAGATAAAAACAGTGCTTACATCACAGGGTCATAGTGGGAATTAAATAAGTAAAACATATCAAACACCTAAAATAGTGCCTGGCTTGTGGTAAATACTCAAGAGCAATTAGCTCTTGTTTGCAATAATGAACAATATTCTGGAGTTTATAGGTTACTTGAAGAGGCAGACCTTGCACATGAAATAATTAGTAAACTCTGATTCATTGCCATTTGTGTGGTATAACCTGTCATCAAGAATAGTGATTTCCAGTCTTCTCATCTACAAGTCCCTCTTCATCATTCCCTACAGATGACTTAAAAGCAAAAGCAAAATACAAATACTTCTATTTTACCCTAGCCGGTTTGGCTCAGTGGATAGAGCGTCGGCCTGCGGACTGAAAGGTCCTGGGTTCGATTCCGGTCAGGGGCATGTAACTTGGTTGCGGCACATCCCCAGTGGGGGGTGTGCAGGAGGCAGCTGATCGATGTTTCTCTCTCATCGATGTTTCTAGCTCTCTAGCCCTCTTCCTTCCTCTCTGTAAAAAAATCAATAAAATATATTTAAAAAACAAACAAATACTTCTATTTATATTTTCTTATTTTAAAAGCAATGTATGGACATTGTAGGCAAATTATAAAATACTGATAAGCAAGGTGAAGGGGGAAATAAAACCCATAATCACACCACTCACAGATAAATATGCTTAATACCTTGATGTATTTTATATAACTTTTCATCTTTGTCCCAATATATGCTTATACAAACATTCTAAAAATAGAATTGTACTATCCATATTGTTTGCAACCTATTTTTGGACTT
>PVJC01006789.1:0-50000 GCA_004026665.1 Murina feae | reverse complement strand
TTACATTACTCTATAAGTGGGATTTCATGGCCCTGGTTGTGGGAAGTATAAACATACACTTACTGGGAAACGGTGCCTCATTTACACGTGAATCCCTATCAGGACTGAAACTTATGGTTGTGTGAGTTGGGTTTGGATCAGCGCCAGGATGCAACATTCACATTCAGTTTAGATTTCCAGAGTTATTATGACCTAGTCCAGCAGATGGCAGTAAAATATTTTATTTTTTAAAAAGGCACCATGTTCTGATTAGCACAGTTTGTGCATGGTAGATTCCTACTGCCAAGCACAGCACAGAGCAACTAAAAAGAAAAAAGAAAAATTCATTGATACTTGTTCATTAAATGAGTATACTGCATGTCCTTTAAAAACAACTGGTAAATTGTTATAAATGAAATAAAGTGAATGATTCTGGACTTAATATTTAAATAAGAATTGGGGTGGCCTAAATTTTTAGAATCCTTCTTTTAGTCCATTTTTCATTGCCTGTGAAAGTCTGAAATCATTCTATATCTCTACCTTGGCAAAATATTCTGAGAAGTGAGAAGCTGGCACATGTTGGCATGGATACCTAACATCCACATCCTCTCCCTTTGACAAGTTATTAACAGAAACGTTTCACTGAAATTGATGGGCCCTGCTTCACGGAGGAAGCATTTCCTGCCAAAATATTTCTTTCCTGTAATGGGGCCAACTGAAATGGTCGATTGGTGTTCTTCCTTTAATCTCTCTTATCTCCTTTATTCACTTAGATGGAAATTTCACAGACTGTACTTTTAAAAATGTATTATATATTAACTAAATGCTTATTTTCTTCTTTCCCTTGCCCATTTCCCCTATCACTGTACCAATAACACTCTCAGTGTTTCAATCATCCCTCTCAACTGAACTTTCTCTAATTCTTCTACTTTCTACCTTTTTAGTCAATCGCAAAAGATGTTTCTGATGTAAGATCATGTGATTTTTGTGTGATTTATATCACCTGTTTATTTGTTGGTGGTGGGACAGTTCTGGGAGGTCTCGACACCTCTTTTATTGTACATTTCCATATATTTCTTTTTCTCCTCTGTATGTGTGATGTGTATCTGTGTTTGAATTCAGAAAGATTCAAGAGCTATGCTGCTGCTGCTTCTATCTTCCCAGAATCCTCTCAATTATCTCTCTACATAAAAGGCTAATATGTAAAGAGTCCCCTGCGGAGTTAGGCCAGGAGACTGGGAGTTTTATCACTTGCTGTGACGTGTGCTGATCATCAGGGGGTGGTAAGGAACATGGCGTGCGACCAGCAGGGTAGGCAGGGCACCTGATCATCCTGATCACAGAGCAGGCCCAGGGACCTTATGCATGCACAAATTTCATGCACCAGGCCTCTAATATAGTATAATGTTTTTATTTCTATTGATATTTATACCCATCTACTGATATTTCTATATCAATTCCATTTTTATTCGCAGCACATGTAAGCTGTCTATATAAATTGTATATACTAGATATAATGCTAGCTGATAAATTGATAATAATTTATTATAAAAAAACTATGTAAATGAATATTTTACCTTTCCATTTCTAAAGTGAGATTTTTTTTAAAGACTAGACAGATATAGTGATATATGTTTAAAAATTGGTGCAGATTAGAATAAAAAATAGATAGATCCATCCAGAAGAAACTTTGAGAACTGGTTACCATTTTCATGGTTAAGAAAATAAAAGATTTTCCTATGCCTACTCTGTTATACACCAAATAATTTTTAAAAAATAAAAAAGGGAAATAAATTCAAGGTAAAATGAACAGCTTTACAATAAAAATGTGAAACTATTACAAACATAGTGAGTTTTTATTCAATTACTAGAGCTTACTTTTTTTAATATGCTACTTAGCACTTCTGTCATTTGAATGGCACACATTTAATGACAAGATTATGTTTTAGTTTTTTTAAAAGTGGATAACACAGTATTTGGTATTACTGTAAATAATGATAAAATGATCTTTATAGTGTATGTGTCTTATGCATTTTTAATTAATATAATCAACCTATAAACACAAGTTATTGAAGGCTTGCCTATAATTTTAGGCAAATAATAAATAGTATCTTTGATGCCTAAAGTAATTACATATCTGAAAATAGTCAAGGGGTGAGAATTGAAATATAGATGGCCAGTTCCTTGGCTAACATAGTAGAAATTACAGACTGAAGTTTCTAGTTCAGAAAAGCATGTTTAAGTTTTTACTGATAGGAAAAAAGTATTCAATAAGGAAACTGTCTACATGAACAAAAGGGATGAGTTAGTATAAAATAAGTTTAATTCTTTAATATTCATAATGTAAAGCAATGCAATCTGTCTACCTTAGATGTGACCAGGATTTAAGTTCACTTTTTAGAATTTGATGAAAATCTACAGAAATACTAAAAACAGAAATGATATAAAATGTTAACCTTGGAGAATGGGACTAACGTTATTTTACTATTTTGTTGCATATGCATGTTATTTTTGTAGTGACAAGAAGAAATGTTATGGATGATTATCAGTTTTGAGTTCTAAAACATTGTTTCAGTGTGTTTTATTATGAAATGTTTTATTTACAATGTCCTTCCTCTTCCATCCTGACATAGTTCAAAGATATTTGTTACTTAGGTTTTTTGACTGTTTAAGCAGGCTACTGTAAATTAAGTGACCTTTATGCTTTTATGTTATCTTGCCAAAATAAATTACAACATTAATTATACCTTGTAAAAATTTAAGTGGTAAAAACCTTAAGAAAGTGAATTTTTAAGGTCTAATAATTGAACAAGAATGCACTATGTTTGTAACAGCTTTACAGGAAAGTTTATGAGTTGATGTACTATTTTGTAAATATTATTTATTATTCAGGAAAATATTCACAATTATAAAAATCTTACATATTTTTACATTTCTGCAACACTTATCTTGCTAGGTGTTCAACATGTTCACAATTTTATCAGCAATTAGTGTTTACTCCTTACTGTTATACAACTTAAAGTTCAAATTGAATAAAACAATTATCCATGAAACCATATGTACATAAATGTTTGAATAATTCATGAGAGGGGGAGGCAAATATCCCAACAAACTAATTCAAAATTATTTATATAGATACTCTAGCCTGAAAGAGGTAGCACTTATCTTCCTCCTCATGAAGTGTGGGCTGTGCACAGAGACTCCCAAGGAGCACAGTATGGAAAGGGGTGTGACTTTAGTGGCAAAAAGACTGACAGACATTTACTTAGCAAGGAGACAATGTCAGCATCAACAGTGATAAGTCATGTTGTGAATATGAACTCTTGATAGGATGTGATGAAAATGGCATTTTATTTCTCTGATGTTACAAGAATACAAAACCCCAGTTCAATCATAAGAAAAACATCAGACAAATCCCATTTGGGATACATTCTACAAAGCATCTTCCCGGTACTACTGAAAACTGTCAAGGTCATCAACAACAGGGGAAGACTGTAAACTGGGCATCGCCAGGATGAGTCTAAGGAGACATGAGGAGTCAAGAGGATCCTGAAAGAGAAAAAGGAGGTTAAATGAAAACTAAGAAAATCTAAAAAAGTATGGATTTAGTTCCTAATAATTTGTCCATATTGGTTCCATAACTGTGACAAGAATACCATATTGATGCAACAGGAACAGTTGGGCATCGAGTGTGTGGGCACTTTACTTTCTTCAGCATTTTCATGTAAATGTAAAACTGTTCTAAAACAAAAAGGTCATGTTTTTTAAAAACATTAAAAATCATCACTTTAAGTAGCCATTATCAATTTCAAAAAGTTTTCCTGTTAAAAGAAATGACCTCCTCTCTACTCAGGACACTGCTTTGCAATCTGAAATGATCAAACCGGTTCACTAATCACATGTCTGAAATCCACAAAGCTTCCAACTAATAAGCAAAGTATAACCATACCTACAGACACTAACCAGTTGAACCATTTTATGGTGATCCATTCAGCGTAGCCATTTGGAAATCAATGGCTGCTCATGGCACAATTGCTAGAGCGGCAGTGTTCATACTGAAAAGCATCAGCAGTCATTTGAATGGGCTGCGTTGCAGGTTAGTTTAGCTGCCTGTGTGGAAAGTTTATTTCAGGTAGTAAATCTACAGAGGCTTTCTGTGAGGCAATTAGATTTGAAGCAGTGCAAGTAACACTGTCATTTCTATTAGCTACTTTAAATTATCCATTCCTTTACAACCTTAAGGATGTTGTCTGCTAAACACTCCCTGTACTCCTGGAAAAAAGAATAGTTTTCTGCTGAGATTGAATGGTTATTTTGATTAGAGCACTGGTGTTTACCTGTTTATAGCAATTATAGAAAACATAGATTCTGTTGCAGATATTGTCGCCTTACCAGTAAGGAACTAGTGTGACCTTCAAGAAAGAAAAAAACTAAAATAAAAAGGAAGAAAACTGTATTTTACATGAAAATCGAAGGATTTTAAAGGACTGTTAGTTTTTAAATTCTGTAATGTCAGAAACCCTGTCATTTTTCTATGCTTACCGGTCACTAAAATTTAGTTGATACCTGCTTTCTCACCCAAACTTTTACAAGCTTCCATGTTTCGCTTCTTCACATTCCAACTAATTCACATGTGACTTGGAAATGTAGTGAAGGAACTTTTCCCCTCCATCTTGAGTCATGCTGATTCCATCCTATTATAAAACCAGAACATGGGAAGAGTAAGTGATGGAAAAAGAATGAAAAACATTTCATCTCTCTAAAGTTTAAGACGCCAGAACCTCAAATTGTGCAAAAGTGGTCAACAATTGGCTAACTCTAGGAAAAGAGCATACACAAAATAGCATAGTATTTCCTATTATCCAATAATGACCCCATAAAATAACAGATAGATTTTATTTGCCATCCTTTTCAAATTTGTCATTACCATGAAATGCAGCTCCAAGCACTGTGATAATGGAAGTCACAGCTTCAAGTAATTTCTTCAGTCTCTACTAGATGGAGCCAAAGTATAAAAAATATGTCCACATTAGATTGGACATTCTAAGGATTCTTAAGCTAAAAGAGGTTTCTGAGAATAACAAAGCAATAAAAAGGAGGAACCGAATGTTTATTTTTAAAGCTATTCATTAAGATAATTGGGATTTGAACCATTGTTCCTTTATATTTTTTTTTCTGAAAAATTCTATACGTAAAAACCTTATGTAAAATAGATTTTTTCCCTAGAATTTCTCATTAGCTAGATTATTGACATTTTTCAACATATATGTTTTAATATTATCTGTAATATATAATAATTATTTAAAAATTATACAAAAATTCAGTTTATTCAGTGTTTTAAATATATTATTTTTATTTGTAAAAAAGAAAAGAGGAACTAAAAAATGATCAGTGAAAGAAACTGTGACATGTGCTATAAAATCAGAGTAGTTTATAATACGTAAAAAGTTAAAAAAGAAATGTTAACTTAATTAGTTTTAACTATTCTGTTACATGTTGTTTTTTTAAAATCTATTTCTTATATCATGTCATTGAATTGTCCTTGTCATGATTAGCTAAGAGCACAGTCTCATTTTTCATCTCAGACAATAATTTTTGGCTACCTGAATGGTCAATTTTAAAAAATCCAAAAATACTGAACAAGTGTTTTCTATTGTAATTTTGCTATCCTAGATATAGCCTCATTTCAATATCATAGAAAGTCACATTTTTTTATTATACGAATGAAACCAAAACTAAAATACCTTATATTCCTTGGGATTTTAAAAAACACTTTCTTAAAGATACAATCTTAAAAAGTTAATCACAAAAAAGTGAATGTTCTGACAAACTAGTTAAGTTAAGTAACCAAATTTATGATTCTAGAAAGTATAGGTTTTTGGGATGGAAATCACTTGCAGTTATGCTCTCTTTTAAAAAAATTTATTTCATATAAATAAAGAAAATATGCTTGAGCTATGTGGCAGGTGAATGAAACTCAGGATGATGATGGGAAAGTGCTTGTTTGACTAAGTGGTTCACGTTTATAAGTTTATAAAATGTATTTTATCAATTCTTTTAGCAAATCCTTTTCTCTGGTTTTGTGTTACCAAGCTGGTTGAATAATGGAAAATTTGCCTAGTAAACACATTTCTTTGCCATCCTTGAAACCAAATATATTAGATCCTAATTTATTTATCTGCTGATTCTACTGAATCAGTCGAGTAGTTCAGTAATGTATAAGTGCACCCTTCAAACTAAGCTGGGCTGATCACTTCAGTCACATAATGAGGGCTCTGTAACATACAGGCTGCCTGCCTCACAGAAATGCAGTGCATCAATATTACCAGTGCAGATTTAAAAGAAGAAAAAAAACATATTTAAGCATGTTTCGTGACAGTGTGTTAAAATCTAGTGGTTTTATTGATTTTTCTACTTATTGTTTAAAGCAAAGTTATCTTGTTATAACCGTAGATCAGTTTAGGTGAAAATTTAAATTGACTAGTGACTAGGCACCACTTTAATAAGCAGGCAAAAGAGAGGCAGTGATTTTTTCAAAGTATCTCAGTATGAGTTACAATTTATATTGGGATTTTAGAAGGTAAATTTAATTATAGTGAATATTTATAAACTATGTTACTGAGCTAATTATCAGCCAGTTTTCCATTTTTGTGAAATACTTGTGGACATAAATTGACATATATTAAAGCAAAATGACCAAGTACCCCCAAAATTAAGATTTATAAGAGTGGGCAGGTCTATTACACTGATAATAACTAATGATCCTTTGACAATTTTTTTCCAGGGAACCTATAATTCTTCATGTTTCATCATGTTGTATGGATGTAAAGCTATTATTGTGGCTTAGGAAAACAAAGTAATGAGGTCAATAAAGGCAGAATGCCAGATTATGTATTAGTTAAATTATACAGGAGTAGATAAAAGTAAGTTTAGAGTTGTTCATATGAAAAAAATAGTCCAGTAATTAATACATAATATAAAAATAAACTGTTTTCATTCTCACAACTGTGTACCTACTTTTGACCACCCCTGAATATATTTCAGTAGAATTATTATAACTGGTATAGAAAAAAAAAGGAGAAAGAAGAGGAGTGAGAGATAGCAGAAGGAAAGAAAAGAGTGACAACTGAAGAAAACTGGGGTCAATGCTTAAAATATCAATGAAGGCTTGTTTTTAACTAATGACTTAATGCAGGACTTCTTAAACAACACGTTCAGTTTATGAAAGTTCTCAAAGAAAGTATTTCTTTAAAAATCTAACAGCTCTACCCTAGCACAGATTTTGTACGCATTGTACGCATTCCTTTTATAATATTTGGTCTTTTAACTATGATTGGTAACAGTGATTTCCTGTATTTTACTTTCACTAGTGTTGCAAGGTAGAGATTATATGTCCTTGTTTATTTTTTTTTTGTTCTTTTGTTTGCTATTTTTTAAATCTTTCATATAACCTTATTGTAGACTTGTCTGAATAATAAACACTTTTGACTTGCTGTCACCTATTTTACTAAGACTTTCAATCAGAATTGCAACTGGTGGAAATAAGTAGGTAAATAATCATAATATAATAAAAATAATTTTTTGTACTACTCAGAAGAAAATGTACTATTTACTTTTAGTATAGTATATAGTTATTTTGATAGAGGAGATCAGTGATATGTAGTAAAATATCCAGAAAAATAAGAAAATTATGTATTCAGAATGCCCTTTGGATTTTTTTAGAAAAATATAAATTAGCTTCTCAATTTATCAGAAAGAAAAATAATTCATATTAGTTTAACAATTGTTGTAGAAATATAAGTATTTTAATTTTTCTACATATAAACTAAAAATATATGCAGGTTTCCATGGTAGCTAGCAGCACCTTTTTCCTTCGCAAAATCTTATGTATTTTAGACATTTGAAAACATTTTGAGATATCATCTGCAATTTAAAAGTTTGAATATAAGGTTTTCTTTTTCTCTTTTCTTCGGCTATCCTTCCCACTCTTCTTTTTTACATTTCTATATTGGTTCTTCTTGAATAATTCTAGGAAAATATATTCAGGCGTGGACAAAAGTAGGTTTATAGTTGTAAGTACACAAAAACAGTTTATTCTTATATCATTATTTATTAATTATTGTATTTTCCATATGAACAGCTCTAAAAAGAATACAGTATCATCAATAACTATTGAGTGGACAGAAAGTGGGGCATTCTGTGTTTTTATACCATTACTTTCTGCCCTATGTAGTCATAGGTCTGCATATTTAGAATATAGTTGTTATAAATATTTATGTGGAACAATACTTGAATGTTATGTGTTTTGCAGATATCCATGCATTGGGATATCTGAATGTCTGCCCTTTTCTCTACTCCCTATCCAGTACATAAGAAAGCTAGAGGTATTCTGGATAATCTGTCAAAACACACACTTTGTTAACAGACGAAGAGTTCAAAATCATTGATTGCACCCATCAAGTCCAGTCAGTGCAGCACGTTCACTTCTTTTCTCTCCACTCTCTTAACCATTTTATTTATCAGCTACTTTAGAGTCCCAGAACCTTGTAGTTTCAAAGGGCATTAAAGATGATTTTGTCCAATCCACACTCTTCCCAGAGGAAACTGAGGCAGGCCCAAGATGTTGTCTCTTCAATTCAAGCCTATATAATTAACTGGTAGCAAAAAGCAAACAAACAAACAAACAAACAAAAAAACCTACACACCATTCCCACTGATTTTAGTCTTTCTTCTCAAATCACTTTTGCTCAAATTTTAGATAAGCAATTAAAATCGAAATGCACATCACTGCAAATTCATATTTCTCCCAATAAAGTTTTAAGTTAATTTCCAGTTTTTGCAGGACTACATGGTAAATGAGGATTTCAGGAAGGCAACATGAATTATCATCTCAAAGAACTCAGAACTTCATTCTTTAGGATCTGGCTTCCTACTATAGCAAAAAGCCAAGAAGGGCTGAAGAGAAACGTATGTAATGCTAGTTTGGCTGGCCATGGTTTTATAAAGACAAATTTTGAAAAATAAAATCAAATATGAGGTATGCTTTCCGTGGAAATGTTTGTAAAGATCTATTGAATGGGCAAATGCCAGAGATTCGATAAACTTAGGTCACAGGCTGATAGAGACACAGGATCTTTTACTATTGAACATGAACTCCTCACTTTAAAAGGAAGCTGCAGAGAAAAAGATAAGAAAAGGGGAATTCATTTTGTTCTGTGTCTCACCTTGCTTGGTTAATTTATCTAACACCAAAAGATATTGGGAGGGCTTTATTATTTCACAGAATATTAAGTTAAAGTACTATACAATCGCCAGCAGTGCAAAGATCAGTTTAGAATCTCATCACTAGATGGCATTGTGACACTTGAATACAATTTAAATAATACAATGACCAAATGAGTTAGTTAAATTAGTAGACAATTATCCCTGCTCTCTCTCATCCTTTCATGTGATGAAACTTGTTCCTTAGAGCCTGCAGGATAGGTCCTATAGAATGCCCCACTCAGCCATGGTTGTTTTTTTTCACAAGCTCTCTCTTTCCAGCTTTCACCTCAATCTGTCAAACAGATTTGACACTGCATGGTTCCAACAGTACTCAAAAATGACATGTATATAATGTGGGATATTGTGCACATTTACAGCCAGGGTTCTCTCAAACATTGGTTGCTGTATCTTAGCATCACTGTTCTGCTTAACTGGATGTTCTTCAATTTTTGCATATAAATAAGTGCTAAACCAAAATCTTAAGTATCATCATCATCATCATCATCATCATCATCGTCGTCGTCGTCATCGTTGTCGTCGTCATCATCATCTTTATCATCGTCATCATTATTATTTTAAAGCAAAACCAAAGGACAGCATAGCTGATTTCTGTCATTTTCTGTTAGCCATTTCAAGTTTCCACCGAGCGTCCCATAAGCTAATGAAGGCCAGGAGACAGGCAGGGCAATGCTAACACATGATATTTTTATGATTCAGTTCCATTAATGCTCCACATTATAAATCAAGTTAAGTGGCATTTCTATTGAAAGAGGTTCTTCTTTACTTATTTATTTATTTAGTTAAGATCAACAAGACCAGTTCAATAAGC
The DNA here is from genome assembly GCA_004026665.1 of Murina feae. Taxonomy (NCBI): domain Eukaryota; kingdom Metazoa; phylum Chordata; class Mammalia; order Chiroptera; family Vespertilionidae; genus Murina; species Murina feae. Next base: position 39,928 of record PVJC01006789.1, on the reverse strand, counting down.
CTAGCAACCCATTTTCTTCCCTGGAATAGACCGTAGCTTTGTTTTCTTGTGTTATCATAATCTAGCACTTTTCCTGTTCTAAATGCAAACCCACTGGGGGAGCAAAATCATTCCATTATGAGTGTTATCAAAAAGCAATACCTTCTATTTTTAAATGAATACAAATCCAAAATGCATTGTAAATTGTACGCAGCCCACACTTAGGTGATACCGCCCAAACATTCTGTGTGATTATAGTACATCGCATTTACATATTTCAGAAGTGAGTACAATGCATTGTGGGCGGTGGTTTCTATTTACAAGAAAGGATGCTGGAAATACCTACCCACATCACAGACTGATATTTTTGGTTTTTGAAGGTAATAGGGCATGGTTGTTTTGGCAGATTGCAATGCAGCTGTAGTATACATCTTCCGACTAGGATTGCTACTTGTTTCTTTTTCAGGTGTCCCCTCCCCTCGACTCAGTACTTTCCCATGAATCTGGAAAATTAACCCTTTACATCCCTCCACCCAAAACCTTCTGAACATATACTTTCAATTCCTATTAAGAGAATATAAAAACTATAGAGGTGAGTGTGCAATCATATAAACCACCAAATTAATTCTTTACTATAGGCTATTAGTTAATGAGGTACATGCAAACAGTAAAGCCATTTTAAAATTCAAACAATCTATGAGTGCATGTGAAAAATTGATGTGGCTATGAATACGAACTGAGTGTAGGAATTCTGCAGGAATTTGTAATGTAATGCAAACTTCTCTTATACTGCAGACACAACAGGCAAGAGGGAAGGGGGGGCGGGGAGGAGACTGGCTGGTCTATACCAGCTACCTGAAAGCAAAAGTAAGTCCTACTACTACAATTCTCAACAATCATAGTCCTGAAATTTATAGTAATATGTTTCATAATTTTACAAGATTTTAATAACCTTCTTAAGAGAATCTCTAACATCAAGATTTTTAAGCTCAAATTTGAATGTCTTTTGATCTTATAAAATGTGCTACTAATTTATTCAGAACCTGTTCATATGGCATGTAGGCTTAGTAAGATGTTAAAAGCAAAACATTTTTACGCAAGCCAGCGTTTTCAAAAACTGCCTTTAAGATTTCATTCATCTCAAATTCCTTTTAATTAATCTGAGACTCCCAATGTAAAATGCTCTGATCCAGAATTTGTACAGACAAATTTAAGTTTATATTTTCTGAAATAGCATATTTAACTACTGAAACTATAAATGAAAGGGGAAACATTTTCAATATTATTTATTCGTATAATTTCTTTAGTGTTGCCTAATAAATTTTTATATTGAAAATGAAACTTAGTTCTTATTCTACAACTCCGTTTAAATTGTACATGAACCAAATTAAAGTTTTTAGTGCACTGTGACTAGACCAAAGTCAAAATGTCATTTTTAAATATCATTTATGATAACTATACATTTTGCTTATAGAAAACAAAGAAGTTATTCTTTGTAGGGAAAAATGACTTGATCTATGTTAAAACACTGCTCTGTGGAAGGGTATTTCACCTCATCCGCCCTAAATATCCTCAAGAGCTGATATGAGTATGATTTCAGCTCCTATAATGTGTATATTCAACTATGTGTATCTCACATGAGTATTTACTGGCCTCACTCACTATTGAGCTCCGTCTCTCTCTTTCATGGACTATCATTAATTCTTTATTTCTTAAGCATCAAATTTAAATTTATCTCTGAAGCTTACTATATATGTGTGTGTGTGTATGTGTGTGTGTGTATATATATATATATATATATATATATATATATATATATATATCATCAGAACTTGCGAATAAAGCTGTTTATATTAGCCTTCACATGGCACAAAACTTCATCTGAAAAAGTTTACATGCAATATAACTTTCCGTATTTATGTCAATCAAACTTGACTAATTTTGTTCATCACACTATATTTTTAATCTTTAAAATATGTTTTTAAATGAGAAGCTGAAATAAACTATCCAACCACCACTTGAATTGTCTTATTATTAATTTCATAGTAACTTCTCATGGAGCTCTCACAAATAATCCTTGACTATAAATGTGTTAGAATTACAATAATAAACAGTGGTCATTTTGTTTGCAGCCTACATGTTTGCAACTGTCTTTTAAATATTGCCTTAAAGTAAAATAATAGATTTAAAAACAAATTTAGACCAAAGTGAATAATTTAAGAAACTTAATTCCATACACATAACTGTAAATTTTTAAGGAAATATTGCCTTACAGTATTAATGTACCAGCACTACTTGATTTTATCTGTATGAATTGCCTTGATGTTTTTTCCATCAAAAAATAATTGAGTTAAGATGAAAATATCTTTAATTATTAGGCTTACAAATGAATTTCAAGAAAAAATTCCTAAAATACATTAAGAGTGTTATTGGTTTTAAAAAATGAGTTCATTTTGGGTTAACACAAGCCCCTGTCAAGAGGGAGATGAGAGCAGTAAGTGGCTCCTTTGTAGCCATAAATGTCAGAGGGTAGGATGGCACAGTGAACTAATACTAGAGCTGAAATTCGGTAACCTAGCTTCTAACTCTGCCACTTCTAATAGCTATATCACCTTTGTCAAGCTTTTAACATCATAGGTCACCATTTTCCTCATCTGTAAAGTGATATTATCAAAACTTGCCTAGACTTTCCTATTGGGTAAGGGGATAATGAAAGTATTTTAATAACCATAATTTACATAATTTTAAGGTTTTATTACCTTGCACATCTTTGTATTGGTATTAATACTTTTCATGAAAATGAGAAGTTGCATTTTATTTGATTTTAAAATTTGGCAGTGTTTAATGGTGAGGTATACATCTGGCAGTTCACAGGAGTGCCTTCTCTTTTACACCAAAAATAATTTGACATTTTGGTAAAAATGGAAAGCATTTAGAATCTGAAGATCAAGATGACAGTAATTAGAGAGTGTTACTCTCAAGGCACCTCACAGAGATCTTTACAAAAATGCTTTTTAATACCATTATATTTCTTTTGTAAGATGTATGTATCTTTCTAAAGAAATGTAATTAACATACAATGTATAATCACACTTACTATATGCATATTACATACACACATTCACACAATAATTCTCTTTCTTTGAGATGCAGCAAGCTGAAAATAAATGCTCTGGGATCAGATACTTGTCTTCACTTTATTTAATTTTGAATATCAGGTTTGAAATTGATCCAAGAACCACTATGAAACAGAAACACGTGTGTGTCCACATCATCTTTGAAAACTAAACTTGGCCAGGCACAAAACCCTATTTTAGCCCTCAACTCAATTTGATGCAGATAACGAGATCAATTCACAAGCTTCATTTTAATATTGTCTTTATTTTTAAAAAGCCCAGTGACGGTGTCTAAGATTTTGATTAGATAATCTGATCACATTTCTCAAGCCAGATACAAATTAAAGTTGGAGCTAAAACAGAAAATCTTGCTGTTTACTATTCAGAACAATCCTCCTATGGCAAGGCTCCAAAAGCCACATGTGTACAAATGAAAATTCATAACATGTTATTCATATTCCTGTTGTATTTGTGCAATTTACTAATTAGATGTGGTATGTATCCGCACTGAAATTCATAGTAATAGCATTAACAAAGCAAGAAAATCTACTTGTTTTAGTTTAATTTTCTTTGATGAATAATATGAAAGCCTATTTTCTAGTGTAACTGCTTTGAATATCAAATATAACATACATCCATAAGAGTGCATGTATGTTTTAAGAGCAGCTTGCTTTCTGCATGAGAAACAGAAGGACTGTGATGAAAGAATACTTTAATTAAGATTTGTGATTTCTAGAATAAATTGAGGTAACAGCCGTGTACATAAACTAATTTCTTCTTGAAATCATTCACATTATATTACAAAAATGCATAGTCATTTGATTCCATTGGATTTTCTACACATAACTTTAAAAAGGAATTCTTCTCGGAGTTATTTTCCCACTTTTTAAAAGTATCTTTATTTATCTCACAGGATTCTTTGGAAATTGATTAATCATATATAAAGTATTAGCTATCTGAAGTTATGTACTGATAAGAAATTAAACTGTACATTCATCATTTTAAAAATTAGAGGGGAAAGGGGTATTTGTAATACTTTCAACAATAAAGATAAATTAAAAGTAAATTAGAAAGGGTGTGCTCACAATTTTTGACAAGCACAAAAACTTACTGACTCTCAAATGACCACAATTCCCATTGTAGGTGCAATCCTGACAGAGCCTCCACTAGGCAGATCGCTTTATTAATACAAATAATATCTTACATTAAGTATTCACCGTTCCAGACACTGTAATAAGCATTTTACATAAACTTTGTGATTCAGTTTCTTCCTTTTGTCCAATGAGACCATGCTTATTCTGACAATCCATTTTACAGTCTTAGGCAACCAAAGCTTAGAGAAGTAAAACAACTTGCTCATGTCACAGATTATGGGGAAGGGAGGCTAACCTGGGAACCCACAAAGGTCTGCTTTTAGAGCCTCTTTCTACTCACCGTGATGCATATACCGCCTCCACATTTTAATGCCGGCTATTTCTCATTAACACAATAAATGGACTACTGATAGTAATCATACTTGTATAAATAGTTGTTAATGACCAAGATTTTTACCACTATGTTTTTCAAGGTTCACACTGTCAGCAGCCCATTGTCTTTGCTTTCCAATGCTCAATTAAGCATTCTGTATGTATAAATTTTAGGATTCTGGAGTCAGGACATTTTTCATGACAACCTACACAGAAAACATCTAATTCACTTGCAAAAGGGATGAAAGAGAATAAATGTAACGGGCGCCTACTGTCTCCCGCAGGTTCCCATGGCAGCATAGCAGGCTCAAGAGCCATCAGACAGTGAGAAAAAAGAGACGCATAATGGGAGGTGCTGGATCTCTTACACGGAATCACAGCGGAGAGAGAGCAGGAGTGAGGCAGTGTGATGCCTGGGAACTGGAGCAGAGGGACAGATCAGGGGAGAGTGAGTGGGGCTGCTTTAGTAGCATGTCCCAGCCTCGTTCTCATCTCCTCCGCTCCCTTTTGATGATCTGGGGACACCGTGCCCTCTGCCCTACAGTATCTACCATTCTTCCTCAATGTCTCATTACCATTGTTTTCGGACTTTCTTTCCTTTCTGCTTTGTACATATGGAGACACTCTTGAAAGTGCCTAAGTATGCAGTGCACACATTCTTTTTTTTTTCATCTCACATGAACTGAGACAATTCCTTCCTCAGTGTTAACATGTCCTTGTTTTAAAAAGAAGAAGAGGTTTTAGGTGTCTTAGACTATAGATTTATAGTGAGTATATATACAGGCAAAGCTAAAGAAAAGGAAACTGATCCTGTAAATCATGTGCATTGATAGCAAGAAATATAGAGTGTCCCCAAAAATGTACATACATTTTAACAATAGATAGCTCAAGTTGAGAAAGGAAATCTATTTTAATAAACACTGCCTTTATCATTATTCAAAGTGTGTGTGTACATTTTGGGGGATATTCTATATGTTTTATTTGAGTCAATGAGCAAAACCACACATACACACACACTATTCTAAACAGCTCTATGATTAATTAACTGATATTTTCAATGCTGATCAAAAGACTATAATCTAACAGTTTTCAGCTCGCTTAGTGTTTTTCTGACCACTATTCAAAACACCTTACAATGCAAAAGCCTAAGCTACTTAGTGGTAGAAGACCTGATCAAGGCTCACTGCCAGCAAGTCCCTTCTCAGTTATATACATGGACCTATCTTGCTTTGCTTCACTTGCCTTGATATGTTACACATAGCTCAGGAGTCAAGGATTCCATAAAGCAACTAAATTAATGAATAAGCATTTACCTAATACTGATGCTCATCATTCATTCCTGCTTTTATTCACCTACTGTTTCACACACTCTCCGATTCTTTCTTATTTTTTTTTCTAATTAGGTTAATAATATTACAGTGTTAGAACCCTGGTCATTTTCATTTTTGAAGAAATTGTATTCTTGTTTATTGACTTGGCTCTACTAATTAAGGGAAGTAGCTAAAAATAAGGAATTTCTTTCCTCTCCCCCAGGGAGTCTGATACAATAAAGCTGAGATGGGACCAGATATTCTTTGTGCTAAGGCATATTTGTGACACCATAATATGATGATAACAATGACTATGCACCAAAATTAATGCAAGCAGTGGTGTTTTTCACATGGATTTGTGAAAGAACTTCTGCATAAAAATAATTTGATTTGCCATTTTTTCTATTTCAAGTAGAATTAACCTAAAAGCAACACCATAATGATGATTGGGATATTGTGCAGAAAATCGTGAGACCAGGGTTCTGATAGCTACACAGAGACCTTGGGAAAATACATACTTCTAGGAATGATTAGTTAGCTATTAACTGCTTAACTCACTGCACAGAGTGTTTAAAGTAGCATTTTGATCACCAGGAGAAAAGGACAACAGACAAATATCCAACATACCAACATACCTATTTAAATGTTTACTTATTGATAAGAGAGAGAGATTTGTTGTTCCACTTATTTATGCATTTAGTAGTTGATATTTGTATGAGTCTTGACCAGAATTGAACCACAACCTTAGCATATTGGCATGGTGCTCTAACCAACTGAGCTACCCAGCCAGGGCCTATTTTAAATCATTCAATAGCTTATGTTTTCATTATCATGTCTAGAATTAACTAACATTTCAAAAAAATTTTTACTCCATGATTCATAACTATGGGATTGTATAAAAATGACCTTTATTAGAACTATACAATTTAAGACTCTTTTCCAGGCTAACCAAGTCACATTCTCTAGTGGAAGAAAGTACAAATACATATTTTAGAAAGTTATTTTTGATGCCCTCACCATCCTCTGACCACTGGACTCCCAGTAAAAAAAACACAGTGCTCTTGGGCAGCTGCTCAGGGTAGAGAAGCGAAGTGCTGACAGCCTGAACGAAACGATGTTGAGTGATGAGAACCTGAAAATGGCTATCACTTTTCATCCTGATCATCATTCATACTCATTTTCATAATATTGATGGAAAGAGATCTCCGTTGGCCTCATCAGCATGAGTAAATGTATGATCCACCCTCTGAGAGAAGAGCTCTGGTCTTGCAAAACAATGACTAATTAAACTATTTTATAGTACATTTGAAAAGGTGTTAATAGTGCTTATTTTTTTAAATAGATAAGTTTCCTTAGAGCCAACTTAAATGTGAATAATAGGTATGTTTACTATTATAATTAGTGTGTCTCCCTGTGCTTCTAGGATTTACCATCTAGAAACAAAATTTCAGAGATGGTCAGATACAACTTTTTTTTTTTTTAAGGCTATAAGCCTATTACAAACTTTAGAAGACAACTTCAACTTTAAAAATCTGTAAGATAATCACATTTTTATTTGTATGATCCACACAGAAAGTTTAGACTTACAATATGAGATATTTTCCTTTTAATTGCATGCACAAACAAAACAAAAGGGTATTCATACATAATAATTTATGAAAATCTAATGTGAGGACTTATTTTCCACATACTTTACAACCTGGATAATTTAGGGTTGATGTAAATGTTATAGTCTCTGTGTTCTTGTGACAATTAAATGCTGTATTCTATATATAGAGTGGGGAAAAGATAGGTTTACAGTTATGAGTACATGAAACAGTTTATTCTTATAGTATTATTTAGTAATTATTGCATTATTTTCCATATGAACACATGTAAACCTACATTTACCCCACCCTGTTTTTTCCAAGTGTGAGATAAACAGTCTCTTTGTATGTTAGCATTGATCTAAAATGCAGGATTTGGACATGACACATGATACTCTTCCAGTTTGGACAAAGAAGCTATATTATGGGGGGTAGAGAAATCATAAACAGAAGAGAGAGAAACGAGATCTTTAATCAGGTAGCCGATTATGGCCAAGATAACTTGGCCCAACATCACAGAGCTGTTACACAAATGAAATTTACTTTTCACATTCTTCTTCCGTGCCAGTCGGTTGGTTGTTTTTAATTATCTGTGAATTTTCAGAGTTCTTCTAAAGCCATTACTAGGATGTGAGAGGTTAATCCCACCTTCTGACCTCATAGAACTGTGGGCCAGACCTTTGGAATTCTAAAAAGCAGCGGGGTCTCCTTTCTTCTGATTTAGTTTCACGCACTCCTGGGACATCAATTTTTAAAGGCCCAGTCAACAGATTACAAAATTCATTCAAGTTAAAATTTTATTAGAAAAAAATTACTTCACAAATACCCTTTCCTGTGGAAATATGAACTTAAATATCGGAAGAAATAGCAGAGGCAGTGGAACTGAACACTGGAAGAGTTTTTAATGTGAATGTGTAAACCTGTGATTAAACAGTTTTTCCAGTGATTCTGTTGAATAATTAGCATTATTTAATATATCCAAAAGCGTCAAAACTTATTAAAGATAATTGGCAAGGGATCTTATAGAAAAGCTTCTGGGAGACAATTATTGACCACAGATCTAGGCACACTGAACATCTGGAAAATCTTTCCGTAGCCCCAAATTTTGAGAATGAGTCATCAAGTATGGTGAGACTCTAGACTATTTCTGGAAAGGTTACTAACCTTTCTGTCAAATGTTTTTAGATTCTTTGTCTTAAAAATTCAATGTATAGGGCTTATTTGGGGGCTCAAACAATGCTGTGCAAGACATACTCTACTGGAGAGGATAGGGATTCTAGTTGTATTGGATTTCCTGTCATTTACCAGTAATTATTTTAATCCAGTAATTTGGGCTGCATTTCTTCACTTTCCATCCTTTCCTGTGATCTTCAATTCTGCAAATCACAGTGTCTAAACAAGTTAGGTAGTGAACGGTTGATGCCATCACAGTCTTGCCACGATAAGAGTTACAGGGTGGAAGAACAACATCTATAGGTACTAATCTTAGTAAGTAAAGATGTGTTTTGAGCTAAGATTTTGGATGTATTTTGTTTGTTTGTTCCCATTTGCAATGTAATATTTGCAGTACTCTTGGCATTTGTAAGGCAGCTGGTTGGGTTAGGGCTTTGGTCAATGGTCCTGGACCAAAGTAAAGCTAAATAACCTTCAAAGGGACCACACACTTAACCTTGGCATCAGTGTTCATCAGACTTTAAAACCAATTCTGGGCTGACCCAGCTTCAGACCAAACCAGAAGCCAACTAAACCCCAAACTTCTGACATTACATTCAGCTATGAATCTAATCCTTGCTTACATAGTACATTGGTTTGAGAATCTTCCAGAATTTGTAACAATAGACTTCTCATCCCTAAAATCGAAGCTGGGGAAGAAATGGGGTTCACTTAACATTGTACACAGTTTCCAGTTTACCTTGTATAAAACAATCACAGTACCACAGACCTTCAAGGGGATCTCGCTAGCCTTTTCATAAAGGTTTGTCGAACTGTTTAACAGTGAATAGTTGTTAAACCACTGAGGAAGCCCGATCAATCTACCAAAACAATTACAGATGAGACACACAAAGCATAGGTGTAGGTCTGAAGCAACAGACTACAGTGACAACATAGGATTTAAAAAATTACTATGGTTGCCTGGCCTGTATGGCTCAGTGGTTGAACCAGGAGGTCAGGGTTCGATTCCCATTCAGGGCATATGCCCAGGTTGCGGCTTGTAGAGGCAGCCAATCAATGATTCTCTCTCATCACTGATGTTTCTCTCTCTCTCCTCCTTCTCCCTTCCTCTCTGAAATGAATAAAAATATATTTAAAGACACACACATGAGCAAACAGCTTTCTTGCTGTTCCTTGCTCAGGCCAAGCACACCCCTGCTGCAGGGCATTTCACTTACTGTTCTTTTTGCCCAGAACCTCTCCTTGATATGCTATGGCTTGATCTCTTATTTCCTTTAGTCTCTCATCCAATGTTACCTTTCTGACAATGTTTTCCTGACCAAATTATTTAAATTGGCAATCACCCCTCCTCCCTACCCTGTTATCCTACTTTATTTGACTTCACAAAACTTAACAGTGTCTGATATATATTTTTTGTCAATTTGCTTATTATCTGTCTCTCACCATTAGAACTGAAACTCAGTGAACCTAGATGTTTTACTTTGTTTTCTGCTCTACCTCTAATGCCTGGAAAGTGCAAGGAACATAGAAGGAAATCAAGAGCATTTATTGAATGAATTATCAAGTAAATGATGAATGAGGAAATGAAAATGAATGGATTTTAATTATTCTTAATAGCATAGAATTTCCGATATTATGTCACTTAACTTACATAAAAAACTTGTAAAAGAAGTCTTTTTAAACACATTTTATAGACAAAAAAACAAAGAACAAAAAAGCAAGCATATGGTTATGAGAGATGAAATGAGATTTGCAGTTGCCAGTTCATTGGTATTTATGCATTCAATTCTTTATGCAAAAATATATTGACCACCTATTGTCTGCCTATTTCTGAGCTAAGTTCTAGTTATACAGATACATTTTCGCCCTCATGGAGCTTAAAGTGCAGAATGCTAGAAAAATAATAAATTAAGTAAGCAACCAAATACCTATATAATTACATATAGTAGTATTATGAAATACATTAGTTGAATAATAAGATAATATATTTAATTATGATTACTACTTATTTTGTTTATTAAACCACTGGCATAAAATATTGGAAATGTACTCTTGGTGGAATTACTTCCCACTATCAAGAACATTTCTCTTCTGTATATCCAAGATTTTAATATGAAAGACTCAGAGTCATAGACAAAAACACCAAATTTTTTGGTCAGATATTAGATGTAATGGTTGGAGATGTTTTCCCTACCTTTACTTCTTGTTTTCTTGAATCACGTATTTTGCAATTTAAAAATTATCACAATATTAGGGCACCTGGTATATCTAGCGTTTATTTTATGTTTGAGGACTTTCCCCACTGCTGAAATTGGATCTTTTATAGGTTACTTCAAAATTTTCTATAGCTGGCTACTTCTGAATTTTAAGTTCAGATGGTTGAACCCATAGAAAAATACCAATCATCCTATCACCATCTTCATTCATCAACCACATTATTTGTGAACTCTTGAAAATGTTTAAATGTATTTGCATGAAGATGCTTGTTGAACTCAATAAATTTGGACAACTTGGTTAATTGATTACTAAGAGTGTCCTCCACAGTTAGGGATCTTTGATGAGTATTCACAATTCCCTGATCCCAATCTCAGGACTTAGTACTCTTTCTTCTTTTACTGTCACTAATTATTACCTTATCTTATCAAATGTTGATTATCCAATTGAATTGAATGTTATTCATCCATCTTGGCAGTCTGTAACATAGCTTTTGGAGATTCAACTTAAAGTTTTTTCTTAGCTTATCCTCGGTATACTTTAAATCTTTAGTTATTGCATAATTTGAGGAAATTTCATCAAAGTGGAATACAAAATCATTACAATAATTAGACCTAAATAGACTTCTCCAAACTCCCTATGTTCACTGCTTTTCATATATAAATACCCAAACATGGGACAATTTTAATTCTCATTTTTGGGAGAAAGGAATTCTGATAATCCTACTTTTTTTTCTTTCTTCATATTCTCCTGTTGAACAAATGGGTCTGTCATTTTATATACAAAACATTGCTTACCATAAATATACTTCAGATAATACCTTGGATAAGCATGGGGACAGACTAGTTTTAAGGCACTTTAATTTTCATATATTTATATTATGGATAAGTTTTTCTCAATAATTTTAATTAACTCTAATCTTAAAGGAAAGGGTCATTATCTGCTTCTGTCTTGGCCATGATTTTCCATCAGAAAATGAGTTACAATTAGATTCCAAGAAAGGTGTCTTATATTCTACTAATTTTAGAAAGTACACAGGACTAGTCTCAGAATGGAGTATGTGCAAACACCATATTATTTACAGCAAACTAAATATAATGCCTTGATTTGGCACTGCCTGCTTGATATTTCTCTTGAAAACTGTTACATATGTTTGTTTTGAGTTTCTGCCAAAATAGCAAGATTGTCAAATATCTTTCATGTACTTCATGTTAGATGTGAGGAAAGAATTACAGATTACCTTAGCTTAATTGTTACTCAAGAGTCCAATGGACACTAAATCTTTTGGAAGCAAATTTAATATTATTCAAGTTATATTAAAAAATTACTGTTGTGAACACAAATGTATTACCACTGTAACAGGTCAATATTCATTTTTATACCTAAACCAACTCTATCCATAATAATGTGGCCTGTTTATAAATTACATGTAAAGTACAGTGAGACTTAATTATGTGAGGGCTGATTATCCACATTGTCAGTTATTCAAGGCTTTTGCTTCCTCTTCTTCTTCTTTTTGCTGTCCACCTTTTGGACAGTTATTGCCTTGTTAGTATTTCTACTCTTTGCTTGTTAGTGAGATTGTCAGGATAAGGGAAAAGGTGTGAAAACTTAAATCAGTAGATATTATTATTTGCAAGACTTTCCAGTAAAAATTGGTAGCAGAAGAGTTTGAAGCTAATTGCTAAAGTTATCTTGGAGATATGTGTATTTCACTTATACTTGTTTATCTATCTTCCATATATCAGAGAGAATTAAGAGTAAAATGTAAATCTTACAAGACATAGAAAATTATTTAAAATGGAGACTTTCAAAAAATTTTTCCATAAAATAGACAATACTTCAAATTTTACACTTCAGACAAATATATTAGAAAACAATAATGTGCTCCCCCCAAAAAACTGTTCAAACACATAGTTAAACATTCACAAAATATACCTGAAGAGGTTTTTTATTTTTATTTATTTATTTATTTATTTATTTATTTATTTATTTATTTTTTACTGATTTGAGAGAGGAAGGAAGAGAGAGATAGCAACATCAATGATGAGAGAGAATCATTGACTGGCTGCCTCCTGCATGCCCCGTACTAGGGATGGAGCCCACAAACCAAGCCTGTGCCCCTGGGACTCTTCAGTCCACAGGCCAACACTCTATCCTCAGAGCCAAACTGGCCAATACAAGAGTTTTTTATTTTAATCAAGAAAATATGAATCTGGAAGTCAGTATTTCATATATTTATGTTATCCAGGCATCATAGTGTATAATATAAATGTTCTATTTTTTTTTAAGTTTTATAGTTATCCTATCAGTAAATCTACAAAACACTTTAAAAAGATATGAACTTCATCTGATTTGAAATATGTTCCATTTTTTCACTCTCTCTAAATTTTAAAACTTCATGCAAACATTTACTTTTAAATTATTCAGACAAAAACATTTATTGAACATTATCTTCATACCCAACATACAAAAGACATTGGAGATAAAATGGTTAGTAAGTTAAAGGTTGTTTTGCCTTCACAATACTCATTTTAATAGCAGAGGTAGACATTAATTACATAATTTCACAATCTCTTTTGCATACCCAATTCAGGCTGAGCCCCATTAAGAATAATTTAAAAGGCAGAAAGAATGAACTACAGTTTCAGGCTAACTTCTCACAAGGCTCTATGAGTGAAATTTTCCACTTTTTCAAAAACTCATCATTTCTGTCTAGCAGCTGATTATAACACATGAGATCATGTGGAGATGCCAGAATATGATTTATAACTATAGATGTAAGAGAAAGTGAAAAAAGCAATATATCTATAATACCCTTCAATGTACATGCTTGATTTTATATATTTACTAGGGGCCTGGTGCACGAAAATCGTGCACTTGGGGGGAGGGGCCTCAGCCCAGCCTGTCCCCTCTCATATATTGGGAGTCCTCAGGGGGTGTCCTACTGACAGCTTAGGCCTAAGCCACAGTCTGGCCTCCCTTTGTGGGAGGCGACCAGGCTAATCAGGGGAAGACACCAGTCCCATCACTCAGCTGCTACAGACACTGCCTGTCACTGCAGCCACCAAGGTGTTTTCATTAACATGGACTCTAGTCCCTTCACCATGAAAAAATTACAACTTTATTTAGGCATTTTCAAGATGTGCCTTTAATAAGATATGACATTTCTTTCTTTCTTTTTTATCCTCATCTGAGGATATGTTTCCACTGATTTTTAGAGAATGTGGAAGAGAAAGTAAAAACAGAGAGAAACATCAAAGTGAAAGGAACACTTTGATTGGTTGCCTCTTGCATGAGCCCTGACCTGGGACCCAGCCAGGGAGGAGCCTACAACCTAGATACATGCCCTTGGTCAGAATTGAACCCAGACCCTGCAGTATGCACTGAGCCAAACTGGCTAGGGCAGGATATGACATGTCTTAGCCCTCCAGCAGTGGACCTTCATTTTTTTTCTCCAGGAGTGTGTGGAAAAACCCTAGATTGCCTTTTTGGATTCTTATTACCCAAGTTACTAAGAATATTACCAGTGGCATACAGGCAGCTTAGCCAATGAGCAGTCAGAAAAGGTGTTTCCTCTGTAGTTCACTCCCATCACCGGTTCCACCCCTGCCCCTCCAATCCCAGCTCCACCCCTACCCAGGTCTATAGCCTCTGGCCTAGGATGTAGGCCTGGACAGAAGACCTCCAAACCCCTGTGATCCCCAGCTCCACCCCTTCCCAGGCTGGGGGTCTTTGGCTGAGGCTGCAGGCCTGAGCAGAAGACCCCCCAACCCCAGTGATCACTGGCTCCGCCCCTTCCCAGGTTCCTGCGATTGATGGCTCTGCCCCTCGCTCCCCCACACCACCTGCCTGGCTAACAGGCCACCCGCCCCCACCACCACCTACCTAGCTAACAGGTCTGGCTACTTCAGTTGTGGGGCTGAGGTGGACTGGGCGCCACCTTAGTTGAGTTTATTTGCATATTTGCTCCTGATTGGTTGGTGGGCATAGCTTGTGGGCATAACAGAGTGAGGGTCTATTAGCATAATGCTCTTTTATTATATTAGATTTAAAACCCAAACCCATATTCTCTTTGACTCTGCTGATAATCCCAATAAGCATCACTGCCAGGATTTTGTTTCTCCCCTGAAAAGTCACAGAATACTGCCTCTTACAGTGCCCAAATTTGGCTTCAATGTCCACATCATTATGTTATGAGAGTGGTTTATTGTTTTGTGCCTCATATCTTTCATTGAACAGTTTTTCTGTAGTGACAGTAAGATAAATTTATTTAAGACTTCTGTTATAAAAAGTAAAAAACAACATTTTCCTTTCTGTTATATCTTACAGCCAAAATTGATGGTTGACAGTAAGAATTCTTTTTTTAACATTGCTTATTATGACAAGTGGCCAGTGATTCATAGGGTGTCCTTAAAGATGATAGATACTTTGTCATATTGGGTCCCTGATGACAAAATCTTTGCATTAACCTTGTAATCTGAATGAGAATAACATAAAAATATATTAAGTTTATTGAGAATATGCACTCAAGCTTATTAATGCAACATAATCTAATCTATCCAACTATTACATTTTTTAAATGCTAGATTTTTCTTAGATATGTCTACTTACTTCTATAATAGAGTTTTAAAAGGCATAAGGCAACACACAGGATGAGGAATTAACCTTTTGTTAGTCAAAAGAAGACTTATTCTATGTGTTATAGGACATGATTCTTAAATTAGGTTTATGACGCATATTTTCATGGCTAGGGATTACCACTTCTCTCTAGTATAACAATTACTTAAAGGGAACAGTGTCCACACAAGACTGCACACTCTCACTGCTGGCTGTCAGATTTTAGAAGACTGTACTATTAGAGAAAGCAGTTCATAGATCACTCTTCTTACATAAACTGTAAGTTTGACAAGTTCCTAAAACCACCCTGAGTTTTGATAATTTGCTGGAAGGACTCCTAGAATTCATTGAAAGTTATTACACTCACAGTTATCCTTTATTACTGAGAAATGATACAGATTAAAATTAGCAAAGGCAGGAATATGGGAAATGCTAGTGTGGAGTTTTCATTGTCTTCTTTCCATGGAATCAGAAGACATTCTTTTACTAGCACCAGTATGTGACAATATGTATGGAGTATTATTAACCATGGACGCTCACCTGAGCTTTGGTGTAGAGTTTTTATTGGAGCTCCATTACATAAGCATACATGATTGATTGTTCGTATGGTTAAACTCATTCCCCATGTCAATTGATACCATGTGGTCCAAAACCTTCACATTAACCATATTGTTGCTATCTGGGTAGCCCAAGATGCTCAGGCCAACAAAAATTACCAACCAGGAGCTGAGAGTAAAGACTGAACCTAATTTTGGGCATAATTAAATTCTTTGTAACAAATATACACAGTTTATTTTTTTGTAAATGTCACTTGAGATATTGGCACATTTTTGAAGAATAATTTTTGCTCTTGTCTTTACCTTGTATCTATAACTTTTTCATCCTAGAGAGTTCTTTCCCTTAAGGTATTTCTAAGAATTCTTAACCAAGGGTCCTCAAAGTTTTTAAATAGGGGGCCAGTTCACTATCCCTTAGACCAATAGAGGGCCGGACTATAATTCAAAAAAAAAAAAACTATGAACAAATTCCTAGCACACTGCACATATATTATTTTAACCAGGACAGGCAGCAGCGGCAAAAACACCCGGCATGTGGCCTGCGGGCCGTAGTGTGAGGATGCCTGTCTTAACCCATTCTTAAATTCTCTATCACGTTAAAGATATTATTTTTTCCTTTGTAATTTTCAATATAACTCTACTTCTAAAACTAAAGAATGAGTGGCCAACAGTTGAATTAGCAACAATTCTGACTTAAGCTGCCTGTGTGTGTGATTTTCCAATTTATCTCTATATATAAAAGCTTAAGTGAACATTACAACTGAATGACCTGAATGACTGGTTGACCAGTCACTATGATGAACACTGACCACCAGGGGGCAAATGCCAATGCAGGATCTGCCCCTAGTGGTCAGTGCGCTCCCACAGCCAACCTCCTGCAGCCCCTCTCCCCCACTAGTGGCCAACCACCTGAGGCTCCTCCCCCAGGCTGGCCAACCTCCCACAGCCTCTCCCCCCGAGGCTGGCCAACCTCCCGTGGCCACTCTCCCTAGCCTGCCAACCTCATACAGTCCCACCCTGCCCAGTCAACCCCCCCCCACAGTTCCTCTTCCAGGGTCCCCATTGAGGAAGGCCGGAAGGCCAACCTTCTGCTGTCCCTCTCCCTGGGCCGGCCAACTCCCCCCACTGCCCTGCCAGCCCCCTGATCAGCTTCAATTGAGGGGCTGGCTGGCCAACCTCCGTGGCCCTTACCTCGGCCAGCCAGCCCCCCAATAGCCCTCTATCACTGGCTAAGGCAAGGGACCCCTCATGTGTGCACAAATTTGTGCACCAGTACTTTAATATGAAATATTTGCTGGTAACTATAAGATTATAGAAACCACTTGTGGTCAAATAAGAATGCTAAATAAATCATTGGGTTAAGTCACATGAATTCAATGGTGAAAAGAACCTTTATTTTATTTTCTATAAACATAGTAAAATTTATATATACATAATCAAATAATAATTATATAGAGAACTATAGATTACCTATTTAGCATGCAAGTCTAGTCATTGAGAATATGTACCTTTTAGTCAATAACTTTTGAAGGCTAAGTTTCTTATGAGATCTACTAGCAAGCATTAGATAAACATTAAGTTGAACATATACTTAAAGACAATAGAACTGTTAAAAATATTGGCTATAATTCACATTTTTAAAACATTTATATGTGAATTTCTTGAATTAGTCCAATGTCATGATGTAGAGGACATCAAAAAGAGAAAATTTGAAAACTGGTTCTATGTGTATACAGTTAAGGTATAGAAAATAGAGTCAAGTAATGGAATACTGTTTACATATCCTCTGAACATCGAGCCTCTTAATCAAAGCTAAAGAACTGGACATATAAGTAAGAAAAAATCAGTAGAATCATTCTATCTATCTTAATTAAAATACATTTTCCTGGGAACTGCTAAAACTATTTTAAAGATCCATTTCCCTAGTTCTTGAGCATAATTCAAAGAAATAGATGGGTAAATTATTATCAGTCTTACCACACAGGTAACAGGTAACCTTTGAATGCCTAATTGAATTTTAAGAAAATAAATGATTTTTAGGTTTTTATGCTATTAAGCAGGATAAATATAGAGAATTCTTAATTATGCTAAGCAGCTGACAGATACAGACAGCAGACCAGAAAAATGAAGCTCCCTGCTTTTTAAAGCAGTGTGGCATGATGGAGTCAATCTCTCTATCTCTCGATTTCTCTTTCTGTCTCTGTCTTTGTCTCCCTCTTTGTAATATAGGAATGAGTCACTCATCTACCCTAAAGTTGTTCAATGTAGAAAGAGGCATGCTTGGCACCATTCACCCCATTTGATTCATTTTTATTTCTTTTAATGAGAGAAATGGAGGTTAACAGAAAAACAAAGGTGGAAGACTGACATTATTTGGCTTCAATAATAATAATTATTATTTCTATTATTTTCCTAATAATAGAAATTTACAGTAATTAATACAGTGTGATATTGGCAAGAAGAACAGAAAAATCAGTCAATGAAATAGAATACAAAACCCAGAAGCAGACTCACATAAATATAGTCAACTGGTCTTTGAAAATGGAGCAAAGACAATACAATGGAGCAAAGATAGTCTTTTCAAAAACGGCACTGGAGTGATTGGCCATTAACATGCCAAAAATGAATCTACATGCAAACCTTATACCTATTTCAAAAATTAAATACAAATGTATTATAGACCTAATGCAAAATGCAAAACTATAAAACCCCTGCAAGATAAAATAAGAAAAAACCTAGATGACCTTGGCTATGGCATTGACTTTTTAGATAACAACACCAAGGCATGATTCATCAAAGAACTAATTGATAAGCTGGATTTTATTAAAACTAAAACATCTGCTCTGTGAAAGACAATGCCACGATAATGAAGAAACAAGCTACATGCATACTAGAATAAAATATCTGATAAAGAACTGTTATCCAAATTATAAGAACCCTTAAAACTCAGCAATGAAAAACATGCAACCCAATTAAAGAATGGCCAAATACTTTATGTGACACTTCACCAAAGAAGTTTTATAGATGGCAAATAAGCATATGAAAGATGTTTCCTATTATAAGTCATCAAGGAAATATAAATTAATAAATAGTGATATCACTACACTACTATTAGAATCATCAAAATGCAGGATGGTGGCGCCAATTGCTGGTCAGGATGTGAGAAAACACACACTTTCATTCATTCCTGGTAGGAATGCAAAATGGTACAGCCACTTTGGAAGATAGTTGGTGGTTTCTTAAAAAACTAAACATATTTTTATTCAATGATCCAGCAATGATACTCCTTGGTATTTATCCAGTTGCTGAAAGAATGTCTCCACACAAAAACCTACCCATCCATATTTATAGCTGTGTTTCAGTTATAAATTGCCAAAAACTTAGAAGCAACCAAAGATGTCCTTCATTGGTGAATGGACCAATAAACTGCAGTATATCCAGGCATGGATTATTATTCAGTGCTTAAAAAAAGAAAAGCTAGCAAGTCATGAAAAAACATGTAGGAACTTCAAATGTATATTAGCAAGTGAAAGAAGCAATCTGCCAAAGCTCTATACTGTATGACCAACTACATAACATACTGGAAAAGGCAAGACAGTAACATAAAAATCTATGCTTCCCATGGTATACATGGGGAGGAGAGAAATGGTGAATGGGAGGAGCTCAGAGTAATTTTTAGGGCAGTGAAAACAATCTGTGTGTTCCTCTACTGATAGGTGCATGCCATTATACATTTATTCAAACACCAAAAGTGAACCCTCATAGAAACTATGGACCTTAGGTTATTATGATGTGCCAATGCATGTTTATCAACTGTGAGAAACGTACACTCTTCTGGAGCATGTTACAATGCATGGGGGCATGTATGAGGGCAGGGGATATACAGGAAATTTGCTAAATTAAAAAAGTTAAAGAAGTAAATATATCTAGCATTTTATTTATTGCCTTCTTTAAGTTTTAAGCACATTTACACATTAATTAAATTTAGAAAGCTGTTTTAACTTTAATGCATAAAATTTATAGCTGACAAAATGAAGTTTTAATACATTTTAAAAGTTGAACTTTAGCTCCTGATGTTATTCATTTGCAACATAATTAACATAATTTCTATCACTTTGGTTAACATTAATTTTTAGCCTCATAATCCACCATTAAGTATAAGAATTATACTAGTGTAAGTAGAGCACAGGAGGTTTATCTCAGTGCAGTGGCTGATGCAATGCTGTGAGCACACTCCAGCAATTCAGATCTTTCTGGCAAATCAGGAAGATGGCAACGCCCGCCTGAGCCCCTCCTAGAGCCATGTACACAGTACCCCAACCTTTACGCTCATTGGCTCCCTAAGAAGATGTTCTATGATTGGCCACCTCCACTATATATACTACTGTACTTCCTCAATAAAATTAGACCTGTGTCACAGAACCTGGTCTCCGGAGTCGTGCATGCAAGCATCCTAGTGCTAGGAGCTCCGTTGTCCTCACCCCTGGGAGACCCCCTGCTTCATATTAGTAGTCAATCTGTGAAAAATTGACAATGATGAAATTAAAGGAAAAAATAAACATATAAGCAATTTGTTTCAATCCAGGCAGGGTCTAATTTTTTATTATCCAGTATGCTATCTGTTTATCCAGTAAAGCATAAGAAAAAAAATAATGTTTTAAATGTCTTAATCTCAAGATTAATTTTTGGTGGAAATTTTTATCTTTATGTAGGCTTTAAAATTGGGTATTGGTTTTTATTTATTTTATTCTGAAATTGCATTGCAGCTATCTCTTTCTCTTTTTATCTTTCTAAAGGCAAATGTTAACTTAGCTTTAAAGCACTCACCCTATTTCCAATTACTGTACAGTGCCTTTGTTACCAAGCATTTCTGAGTGATCACGAATAATTTTAAATTATGTTTGAATGTATTGAGATCCTGAGACAAAAATGTCAAATTAAAAAGAGAAATGTGGGCCAAGCACCTTCCCTTGTGTCTTCAATAAGCATACCTTAAAATTGAGAATTCTGAAATGTTTGTTAGGATCCATAAAAGCTTGAGCAAAGACAGTGAGATTTTATCAATGCTGATTGACATTTTTTACATACTTAAGACAATTCCAAAATATCCCATGAAAATAACTATATAATTTTGTACATTCAAAATATTAACATAAACATTTCGCTCTATAATCTCAATAGACAACTTATGCCAGTTAGTGTAAATAGTGAGTGAGAATGTAGGCAAAGGAGGAAGTTGATTTGATTAACAGTTTCCAGACTAGAGGCATTTTACTATTATGCATCTGGTGTTGTAATACCTTTTTGAAAGAAAAGGACACAAAAGGAATCACTTATCTTGAGTATCTATTCTTAACATTTAGAGATTTATTAAAAATTTTGAAAATAAAATTTTAAAAAATACATAAGATTTCACTTATAATACTTTCAATTAATTAAAGTTTGACTACTTAGGATTTATACATATTAAACATTTAACATATATATATATATATATATATATATATATATATATAATTACATATATATGGGTGTATCTATGTATTTATGTACCTATTTGATTATCTTATGCGTCCATCTGTCCATTATCTATAATGTATCATTTATCTCTATCATCTCTCAATCTTCTCTCACTATAACATATATAATTCTCAGCTTCTCTTGCAGCTAGTTTTGGTCAGTTAATGATGGTTATACAGTGAAATGTAACAGAAATGTTTGTTGTATTCTGACAAGTCTCCTAAAGGTAGGTGTTTCATTCTTCTTCCCCCTTTTTGATTATCCTGTTTGGAATACAGCATGAATTTAGGACTTGTACCAGTTATTCTGGACCATGCCTTAGGGAAAATTCCGTGAGAATGTACTTCAGCAGGAAGACATAGGAAGCAATCAATTTTTACATAAATTGGGACTTCAGGCTAGGCTAAAGAGACAGAACAAGATGCTGACTAAAATCTGGGCCCCTCATAATTTGTGAAGGTAACAAATATACCTTGGATGTCTGCCTTCAGATTTATTTAAGGGGATTAACTGAAGGTTTAAATATGAAATTGTTGGGTCCTCAGGCTTCTTTTTCTATCTTTTTCTGGAAAAACAAAAAAGGATGAAAGTTTTTGTACTTTAAAGATACACACTAATGAATGAAATGAAATAAAGACAAAAATATGCTCAAAAATAAGTAAGTGTGGATGGTAGGTATGTAGCAATGAGGGAAGTATGAAAGGATGAAGTAAATCAGCTTTGGGTTGATAAATTTGAAAATGGAAAATGGATATGTAAGGGATATAAAGTTTCATTTTACTATTTCTTCTACTGTTGTATGTGTTTGGGAGTTAGAAAATGAGACTCTACAGTATTTAAGTATTCAGAGGTGAGGGACATGGAGGAGAAAAGAAAGGGTGATAAAAAGAAAGACAAGTTGAGAGAGAGCACCAGAGGTCATATGCATAAAAATGAAAATTAAAAAATAGAATAAAATGGCATCAGCCTTCTTAAAAGTAACCCTATTGCTAGTTTACTATGAAGAAATATCTTAAAATTATGAAAAAAATATTTTAACTCAGAATTTTATATATAGCTAAATTATCAAGCGAAAGAGTAGAATTAAGATATTTTTTAACAAGATCAGGTGAACTTTCTCTATTTCTTGGCAAGTATTAGGGAAATTCTTTAAGAAAATTAGAAGTAAACTCAAAGAAAGACACCAAATTCAAGAAATAGAAAAGCCAACACAGAGCAAATAAAAGAAAAGTGTCAAGTTGACATCTATGGCCTTGATTTAAAAATTAACCAGGCCAGATTAGAAGAGGCAGTAGTTGAGAAATTGTTAGGAGAAAAATATATAAGTGTGTTAAATAATAAGCTTAAACTTTCAAAAATTAGTGTTTGTCATTTGATATATCTGGTTGAGGATTTTTCAAAACACTGAAGTACTTGGAAAATTAAGCAAAATGAAAAAGGAAGCTATTATTAATCCAATAAAAATAAAGAGTCATTCTGAAAAGAGTATAATTCTCCATTGAGGAATGTGCAACATTTACATTGCCATAAACATGTAAACATTTGCTTCTTAGAATCCCTAGTTGTAATAATCTCTTGGGAGAATAAGAAGAAAAAAATAGAGCCCTAGCCTGTTTGATTCAGTGGATAGAGTGCCAGCTTGTGGACTGAAGGGTCCCAGGTTCAATTCCAATCAAGGGCATATGTCTGGGTTGTGGGCTCCATCTCCAGTGTGAGGTATGCAGGAGACAATCAATCAATGATTCTCTCTCATCACTGATGTTTCTCTCTCTCTCTCTCTCTCTCTCTCTCTCTCTCTCTCTTACTTCCTCTCTGAAATCAATAAAAATATTTTTTAAAAAGAAGAGAAAATAGAATAAAATGGTGGAATTACCAAAAGATAAAGTTAGTAGATTATTTTTAAAATTGATAAATCAATAACTGAATTATAAGTTTATTATTTAATATTATAGATATAAAGGTTAGAATTAAAAGTTGAAAGCAGAACTGAGAATTATAAAAATGTAAGGTAAGGTACTGCTTTTTTTTACATAAACGTTTAAGTACTGTTTGAGTTACTTAATAAAATTTTTAAAGTATGTATATTTTAAGTTATTTTTATCAATGAATACACATTTGTATCCAAATATGCCTATATGCATGATGTATATATAATCCTATATAACAAAAGCCTAATATACTAAGTGTCCAGTCGGCCAGCCAGTCTACCAATCAAAGCTAATGATATGCTCAGTCAGCTCAACTGCTCGTTATGATGTACACTGGCCACCAGGGGGCAGACAGTCAATCAGTCAAGCAGTAGCTATGACGTGCACTGACCACCAGGGGGCAGATGATCGGACCAGTAGGTTAGCTTGTTGCTGGCTCCAGCCGATCAGGACTGAGCTAGATGTACCACACAAGCCCTGGAACCCTCCCATGGTCCCTCCCCAGCTGGACAAGCTCCCATGGTCCCTCCCTGGTCCTGATAGTGCACCAGTGAGGTCCCTTGGCCTGGCCTGTGTCCTCTCGCAATCAGGGACCTCTCAGGGCATGTCAGAGAGCCAGTTTAAGCCCCATCCCACAGGCCAGGCTGAAGGACCCCACTGGTCCACAAATTTGTGCAGCGGGCCCCTAGTATATTCTTATACTAGGGACCCGGTGTATGAAGATTCATGCACTGGGGGAAAGGTTTGAAGAAGGGTCCCTCAGCCTGACCTGCACCCTCTCCAATGTGGGAGCTCTCTCCAATCCAGAAGTTTCTGTCTGTCTTTGCAATCATATGAGCGAATTATCTGAGACTCCCAACCCAGTTTGGTTTTTGCTCACAGAATAATAGAGACATTTTTTTTCTTTCCTCCATTGGTGGAGATTTCCTGGAAGTTTTAGGATATCTTCCCTTTAATTTTTCCTAGACATTCTGATTTTACTTATGTCTCTCACCTTTGCTTTCCTTCCATCCCCAACTGCAACAGTAACTTGCTCCAGGCTCACTTTGCTCTAGTGTCTAGGAGATCCGTCTGCCACCATAACTATGATTCCCAGCATTCCTGATGCTCCCTGCGCACTGGGCTTCCACTTCCAATCCTGGGGCTGCCATCAGAACTATGATTCCCAGCATTCCTGGTGCTCCCCATGCTCTGGGTTTTCCCCAACCAAGGGATCCACGTCCCCCCAAGCTGCTGGCTCTCCCACTCTGCTCTGTGTATGCAAATAACCCGCTATCTTTGTCAGGTTAATTTTCATACGCACTCCTCATTGACCAGTGGGTATGGCTGGTGGGCATGGCTTGAGCGTAGCAGAGGGACAGTTAATTTGCTTGTTTCTCTTTTATTATATAGATTACTCAGAGAGGCTGCCAGCTGCTTTTTGAATCTGCAGAAATGGAAGGTCATCTTGAGCAGATCTTCTTTGTCCTGCCCTGGGTCACTTGGGTGAACCTTTCAATTATGCAAATATGGGACATGTAGAAACTCATAGTCCTGGGATTAGGATGTAACAAGCTTTTTATTTTCCATGTGATTTAGTAAAATCCACCTGCATGCACAGCTCAGGGGTAGAGAATGAACCTATTTGCATAATGACCCTGGGGACATTCTGACCATGAGTTTGCAATAAGTGTCTCTAAAATAAAAATATTTGTTGATGACTAGAAAAATCTAGACAGGTGATTTTCCTCGAAACAAAAAACCCCACAACAAATCTAAGATTTGGTGATTAGAACTGATATTATCCCACTTTATACTTTGTGTCTAATGCTAGATGCTCTCTAGACAATTTTCCAAGAGAAACATGCTGGACTTAAGCTGAACTTCCATGCATGTTAAAATAGAATGCAACCTTGGGGTTCAGCCTGGAGTCACAATTGGGGTTGCAAGAACAAACAATGAAGGCAATGTTAACAGATGTCACCCACTGATCTGTACAGGATGAGTCCCCAAAAGCTCCCTTCTATGACTGCAAGAAATAACAACAGTGGAAAGCCACTTAAGATCTAACTTCTCTCTTGGTTTGGCAAGCAAAGAATTTTTGTGCTCACTCTGAATAAGCTAATAGGATACTTTCCCAAGAGGCCTTGAGAAAGAGATCATGAACTTACAGCTAAGAGGCCATTGTGGGATAAAGAATTAACTGCAGAAAAAGATAAAAACATGTGACTGCCATATGTATCCCAGATTAGTAGAACAGGTCTCAACAGTTGCATACGTGAAGACATATTTTTATATATCCCATACTCTTACATCAATTTATTTTATACCACTTTAACTAAGATGTATAGCTACACCATAGATATCATTGCATTCAAAGCCATACATTTCTGAAATTTCTCTCATGTCACTAACTTGCCTCTTTCTTCTAATCACACATGCCAGTCTTTGAGCCTCTTTCTGAATTTTAAGTCTGCACATTTATGTAAAGGATCAGATAATAAACATTGTATACTTTCCTAATATTGGGTATCTGTGGCAATAGTCAGTCTGTCATCCTATATAATGAAAGCCCAGCAACCAAAATGGCAGAACGATCAGAGACCAGAACAATTGCTGTGCCTCGTCCCAACTGGCCCTGCCCTCCAGTGGGCACCCCACCGCGATTGGGGGTGTGGCTGGCCTCCAAACTGCTGCAGCCCCAGCTGGCCTAGCCCCCCAGTTAGAACCCCCACTCTAACCTGGGGCCCCCATCAGGGCAGGCCGGCAGGCCCCCATGCACCAGGCCTCTATCCTATTTAATAAAAGGGTAATATGCAAATTGACCCTAACAGCGGAACTACCAGAAAGACACTCGCTCAGTCACTATGAGGTGCACTGACAACCTCTTGTTCCCTTTCCCCAACCGGCAGATTCTGATCGCCCAATGGTGAATGAGGAACCAGGGATGGGTCGCAGGGGACACAAGTGGTGCCAGACAGAGGCCCTGTCCCACCAGTCGTTCCACACACAGAGGGAAACCTGCGGTGGGGGTGGGTCTGGTGATCAGGTGGAATGGCCCACCTCTCAGTTCTTCCCCCTAGCCGGCAGGCTCTGATCACCAGATGGCAAATGGGGAACTGGGGGTGGGTGGTGGCAGGGGGCGGGACTGGCTGCGGGCAGCCGGGGAAGATGGCCCTGATTGAAGGCCAGGCCTAGGGACCATACCAGCTCATGAATTTCATGCTCTAGGCCTCTAGTTATAATCATAAAAGTCATAGATATTCGCAAACAACTAGGCACAGCTGTGTTCTAAGAAAACTTTAATTGCAAAACAGTGTCCAGTCAGGTCAGATTTATTTGTGGGACTTAAAATACTACTTGGGAAGTTTTCTCCTAAACCTGAAAGAAGTATACATTCACTGGTATTCCACTGGCCAGAAATCACTCACTTAGCCCCAATTTGATTACAGAAGAGATTAAGAAATATTATCCCTCCCACGTGTCCAAGAGTACAAAAAGATTAGAGAGGTTCTAGACACAAAATATAGAAACAAAAATAAATGATCTGATACTGTTTATCTGAACTATAATGTCATTATTTCTAAAGAAAATGTAGGGTGTTAATATTTACTTGAAATTTTTAATATGCTCTGGTGTTTTTGTACTTTGTTTATTAGCTTCATAGGTTAAGATTAATTTCTCCCTAAGATATAAATTTAAGGCAAGTTTGGTTTGACTCTAGATAACATAATTTAAATTCAAGGCTACAAGATTGTAACAAAACAAAACAAAAAAAGCAAAACAATGAGAAATCTAGAAATCTAAAACTAGAGTCACAAAAATATAAAAGGTTTCTGGATGACTAACTTATCTTGGGGGAAGATGGGAAGCGAGGGGCTAACACTTTCATTAACAAGACCAAAGTTTCCAAGGTCTTGAAAAATCAAAAAGAAAAATAAATTCGAAGTTAAGCACCTCCCATTTGTGAGCATCATTTTACCATTTAAGAGTACTAATTAAGTCATTTCCCCTGGGACCACCTGACATGAATTGATAGGAAAATTTAGATACCGTGGCGGAAAAGTTCTAATCCTTTCACCACCTCTAACTTTTCTGTACATATTTGGATCCTGTGTATGCTCATTTGGATCAAAAGATGTTGCTGCTTATAAGGATGTGTTACATCATGAATAGCAGTCCAAGACATCTGAGATCTATTCTAGTTAGTCACTGTCCCTCAGAAATAAAACAATGGAAAAGAGCTTCTCACCAAGCACTGATTAAAAAGTAAACTTCCCTGGGCTGGGAGTCATGTCGATCCTACTTTTCCTCCAAACCCAAAGCTTCCTTTTTCTCTGTTAGAGGCTGTTATCATTTTCAAAGCCATATCAAAACAGTGTTTGTTCTGTGCTTTGATTTCACCCACATTGTGAATTCAAAGGCAAGTCTACTTGAGAGTGGAGAGAGACTATTTCAGATGTTGTTTTGTTAGCGGCAGTATTAGACCTTGGGTCTTGAGTTCCATAAAGAAATAATTCAGGAGCCAAGAACTCTAGCTTAAGAAGTTTAGTTAGAAAGTCACAGAAGAAGAAGAAGTGAGCCAGCTGGGCTGCAGAGACTCAAGCAACTTACAGAGGCAAAGGAAGGGCCCTTGGAGCTTATGAGGAAGAAAGCAAAGGTATACCCCTGAGGGAAGAAATGCGGAAGGTGGGAGGGACCATTTTCCAGAGAGAGTGCCTGGGCTCTGGGTCCTTTCGCTTAAGGGTTTTTTACCTGTTTTCTAAAAGCAGGGAATTTTAGGAGGTCTCAGGCAAGTATCTCAGTAAAATATTCATCAGCTTTCCAGATGTGCTCTTTCAGGGGCATTTCCTGATTGGCCTTGACTGATTGGTAGGGGTTATTGGTCATTGCATCTGATTCTGATGTCAGCCACGACACTTAGTTTGGTTTTGCAGCTTTTCTGAGTCTGGAATTAAAACACAGCTGAGGCCTAGATGTCATCTCTAGTTTAATCAAAACTCTATCTTTGTGGTCAACAGACCTGAATGAAACTTTGTTTCAAAGATGATTGGATGCTGACCAGAACCTCATTGTTCCGGAGCTCAGTGCTTACTTATGGGAGTGTTTGTGCCAGGGAGAAGGAGACAGGTGAGTCAGAAGGCAGTTTGAATCAGCTATTTGTTTCCCCATTTCACTTGCCAAAAGAATCTTTCTACCTTCTTGCTATCCTGCTTGTTTAAGCATTTATCTTCCTATGTTTGTGAATGTGATTTAATTGCCTGACATCTAATAAAAATCCTTTAAATATAATGAATTTTTTTAAATTGAAAAATTCCACTTTCTGTTTATCAAAATGTGTATGGCTTATATCTCATAATCTTAACTATAAAACCCCAAAAGGTTTGTATAAGGGCAATATAATAGTAATTTACCTCAAAGAGTTCATGTTCCTTTTGACCCTGATGCAGTTCAATAAAACAAACAAGCAAACAGCTCGGTTTGAATGACAAAAAGAAAAGTCATTAGGAAGATAATGTTAGTTAAGGTTCATTTTGTGCTGAGGATATTTGACACTATTCACAGGAGATAAACATATGCATGTGATTTACATATGAAAACCTATCAGATAATGCAAAAATTTGTATGTGAAATGCTTCATACACTGAATTAGCCTATTATGTAGTTATATTATTTTCAAAAAATAAAATATCTAGAGAAAATAATATGCACAGAGAATCACTTAAAGACACAGTTGCTTTTTTAGCTTTTATTTATCTCAAGAGCCAATAAAGAAGACATAACAATACAGGTGGTAAGCTGAAAAATATGATATTAAATTTCCTCTCTTGTTGAATCATTTTAAATGAAAAAGAAGAAAAAATTTGATTTTAAAATGAACATTATAAACCTTTCCTACCATGAGTAAAAGCAATTGTGAATATGGCCAAATATTAATTACGGTAATTATGATAAACTAGGGGCCTGGTGCATGAAATTCGTGCACGGGGGGGGGGGGGGGGGGGGGGGTTCCTCAGCCCTGCCTGCCCCCTCTCACAGTCTGGAACCCCTCAGTGGATGTCCTATGATGGCCCCAGTCTGCCAGGCACCTTTTGTGTGTGTGTGTCACCACTGGGGACCTGCCCCCACCTGCATCTGAGGCTCAGAGCAGTCCTCCTATGTGTGTCTACCTGCTAGGGGCCTGCCCCTAGGCTTGGAGCAGGCACCCCCTCTATGTTGATCTCTCAGACTCTTGCCCTCCCCTGCATGTTGTTCTCTTTTTTGAGCTGTGGCTAGGGCTGGGTGCTGCCTGCCTCCCAAGCTTGCCTACTGCCCATCTTCCTCCAGCCACCAGAAAGCAGGGAAAACCTCGCCTCATGGTCAGGCCAGCCTTTTCCTGCTTCCTGATCCCCGGAAGGGACCTGGAGAGCCGCCAAGCAGGCCCCCAGCCCCCAAGAGCTTGCTTTCCCGCTCCCCAGTGCCCCCCAAAGGGCCTGGGGAGCCGCCAAGCAGGCCGCCAACTCTTTCCCACTCACTGGTCCCCTGCTGCCTTCCTTTCCCACTCCCTAGTGCTGCCAACGGGTCTGGGGAACTGCCAAGCAGGACCCCGGCCCCTGCAGCCTTGTTTTCCTGTTCCCTGATGCCCCGCAAAGGGCCTGAGGAGCCGCCAAGCAGGCCCCCGGCCCATACCACCTCTTCCCTGCTCCCTGGTGCCCTGCAAAGGGCCTGGGGAGCCGCCAAACAGGCCACCAACCCTGCCGCCTCTTTCCCACTCACTGGTCCTGGGTCCTGCACTGTTCCACCCTGCAGCTGCTTTGTGCACTTGGGAGGGCCCTCAGCCTGGCCTATGCCCTCTCACAGTCTGGGACCCCTCTGGGGATGTCCACCTTTTGGTGTGCCTGACCAGCCTGAGTGAGGGGCTGATGGCTATCTCCAGGCTGGCCAAGCCCCCCAGTAATGTCCCTCACCATTGGGTTGTGGCCAGCATGGGTGAGTGGCTGATGGCTGTTTTCAGGCTTTAAGGCTACCCACAGCTCCCATTGACCCAATGTCCCAGCAAGGCTGGCTGGACGCAGGTTTCTGGGGTTTGTTTATCTTCTATAATTGATAAGCCGGCCTACTAAAGAAGCCTCCTTTCTGCTTCACCTCGCTGTGCGGTGTATAATGAGACAATGTTACTTAGTGCTCAGGCCAGGCCTGCTGTTTCCTTCAGCTCCTGAGGATTCTATGATTGTTATTTCGTTGCAAACATGTGTTTTGCTTGAGCAGGATGAGCGGAGCGAATGCAGTTTCACTTTCACTCCTGCTGCAATAACAGATTAATGACATTTAATGGAAGCTGCTATTTACTCAGGTCCGTGAGTGGCGGCCACCATGTTGGCTGGGCTAATTTGCATACAGACACTCTGATTGGCTGGTGGGCGTGGCTTGCCCTGTTCCGGAGAAATGGTTAATTTCAATATTACGCTTTTATTAGTTAAGATAAGTGAAAAGAATGATACCAAGTTTGTACAAACCATTTTTCTTTCCTTTAAATACATTTTCCCCTTTTCTAGTAGCTAGCAATTTTTAAACATGTTAAAAAATATCAGGTAGTACGATACTGAAATAGTTTTTTTCTTTTAAATATGTAGCTTATTGATTTTTTTTTTTTTTAAGAGAAAGAGGAGGGAAAGGAGTGAGAGAGAAATATCCATCCACTGACTCCTGCACACCTCCTACTGGGGCCTGAGCTCTCAATGGGTGTTTGGTTCATGGGATGGTACTCAACCAACTGAGACACACAAGTCAGGGTTTGAAATAGTTTTGAACACAACATCTAGCCCACAACAACCCATTTCTCCGAAAGAAAAGTAAATGTTGCCGATATTTTATCACTGACTGTTCTAAATGAAGAGGTCATTGTCCTCAAGCAATCTACAACCCACATGGATTATCCAGATTTATCATATCTGCTAGTTTGTTGTGTGTGGAAATGCTCTCCAGCTGGAATATAATATTAAGTATAAACTCTAGGATTACTTTTCCCAATCTAACCTTCTTCTCTGACCATAACTAGGTTATAGAAGACTCAGCAATACCTCTTGGTTCCTAAATATTGACTCCTGTAAAATGTCATTAATCTGTACTAATTGGAGGAAGCTTAGTCTCAATTAAAGGAAAAAGGCCTGAAAATATATTATTTCAGAATGAAATAGAGTTCTATTATTTCAAGTACCTACATTAACTCACATTGAACTAACAAAGTGTTATCCAATACACACCCTCAACTTGATTTAATGGTTTGTAATTAGCATATCAATTGTGTGAAAATGGATCCTTCTAAAGTGCTTGAGGGTGCTTAGAAAGTTAGTTCTACTAAGTATTTTCAAGGATCCTCTTGCAATCTTATTTCCATTATTAATTTACTCTATAAAAAAAGAAATTAATCAAGGCAAATATAACTTTCCTGCAAGCCTCTGGTCAAGAAATGATTTTTGAATTAGTAAAACACAATTTTTAAAGTTTTTCTCTAATATTTTGTTACAGAAGACCAAAGAAATACCAAGCATGCTTCCTAGAAAAAGGGAGGGACCCCATTTATTGACACTAGTGGACTTTGGGTATAATTTCCAAATCAGAGTGAAGAAACATGCAGAGAGCGTGTCTATATATATCCCACTGGGGTCTTTGTCTTGCAGATATGTCCCCTGCCTCTTTCATGGTCTTGCAGGAAGGCCCCCAGGTGTCAGGCGACATCTGATAGTCAATGTTGGTCCTGGCACCAGCATAACAACACTCTCCCCCTCTTCCCCCCACCCAGAGCAGTGCATTGTTCACAGTTCCATGGCCTCTGCATTTAGATAACAAGTTCTGCAAGACCAGTTTCCTCCTCAGTTTAAGCCCTAATTATAATCTTGCAATTTTGCTAAGTTAAATGTCGTTTTCTTCCTGATTTCATGTTATTTTCCAGCTAGGAGAGAGAATGGCTTCATTTGATTTCCTTGCAACTAGCAACACATTATTAGAGAGTTGGTTAGTAGTTATATGACATATATATCATGATCTTGACAAAAACACAAACATATTTGAATTCCGCTCTTGCAGTGGATTTATATTCATGCCTAGTGCAGTGCCTGGCATATTAAATCTATGCATAAATAATGACTAATTCATTTTTAATTTCTTGTACAGTAAGAAACATAATTCACTTCCCATCATGTTGTACAACTGAATACTGCTTTTTATTCTTTTTAGTTTCTTTTGTACTTCATTCTATTTTAAAGTAGAGAATTCAAATATATTTATTTTTTTAATTATTTTATTGTTTAAAGTATTACAAATAGTAATACATATGTCTCCTTTTTTTTCTCCTCATTGACCTTCTTCTGGCCTCCCCTACCCGCTGTCCCCCTACACACACACATGCCCTCACATCCCCCTACCTCCAGTGTCTTGTGTCCACTGGTTATGCTTATATGCATGCATACAAGTCCTTTGTTTGATCTCTTACCTCCTCCCCCAACTCAAATATATTTCAAATGTGAGTTAAGGCTAAAAGTAGATAAAACTCATCAAGGGAGAGATAGAGGAAATAAACTGGATTTCAAATTTGGGAAGATGATCTTTGCTCATATCTGTTCTTCCTTGTAGTAAGGCAGGGCTAACTTAATTATTATAGGCCTTTCTTAATAAGTATCTAACACAAATCTTGGCTTTTTGAAAATAACAGATCTTATTTCAATACGAGTACTATTCTTTCAGTTTACATTCTTTATTGTTTAGAGATTTTCCAAATTTTTGTATGTATTTCCTATTTTATATCTTCTATTCTTTCCCTATCTTCTTTCTATCATTTCTTTGTGTACTATATATATAAAAGCCTAACAACCATTATGATGGAATAACCAGAACGACCGATCACTATGATGCACACTGACCACCAGGGGGCAGATGCTCAATACAGGAGCTGCCCCCTGGTGGTCAGTGCACTCTCACGGGGGAGCATTGCTCAGCCAGAAGCCGGGCTCAGGGCTGGTGAGCGCAGCAGTGAGAGAGTACAGCTCTCTCCTGCCTCTGCAGCATTGCTAAGGAGAAGTAAGCCAAACCGTAGGAGCAGCAAGCAGGTGAGCGGTAAGGAGCAAGGGGTCCTGGACTGCGAGAGGTTGCATGCCGGGCTGAAGCCCTTCAACCTGCCAGTGCACGAATTTCATGCACCAAGCCTCTAGTGTGTGTGTGTGTGTGTGTGTGTGTGTGTGTATTCCTTTAAAATGAACATTGTCTGAACATGCTTTGTTCTTTAACCTTTCCTCATTTTTCAAACCTTTCATCAAATCCTTCTCATGAACTCTTTAATTTGTTTATGTTCTTTTTCAAATGTGTCACTACTATATATATATTTATGTGCATGTGCACAACAATAAATGACGCCCTAAGGTATGTACTCTTCTATCTGAGCTTTTATTCTAGTGAATGTGATTTTGTGTATTCACATTTGTTATTTATTTTAATTTCCTGTATTTCCCTTGATTTGTTCTATTTTTTTTTCCTGTTTGAAACATTTACACTTAACAAATTTACTTATGGAAATATTGATGAATAAATAAATGTGTGAAGTAAAGCCAAAGATTATGTCATTTTTGCTCTTATGACCTTCTTAAAAGGAGAAAACATTAATTTGGACAAAATACCTGTATGTGGAGTTTTTTTCTTTTTTTAAATTTATATGTTAACTACTGGTAGAATTCAAAGATCTTAGTTCTTTACACCTGTAAAACAATTCTCAGCACTTTTTAAATAATGCATTGAATATTTTGCTGCAGAGCTGCTGCATTCTCAAAATTATATAAATCACATGATTGAAAGGAGAGATATAAGAATTTAGTTTTCTTCTAAGGGAATTTTATATGCATATTGTGTAACACGAAGGTGTCATGGAAATATGATGAGATCAACATTTCATTGAGTATATAGTTAAATCAGAGAAAGATTAAAAAACTTAAATGTCTACTCATTTTGCACTTTATATTTATTATGATTGCACAATCTGAGAATAGAGTTTGAGGCCAGGAATGTACTTTCACCAAAATAAAATGTTCCAATTAAAGTCAATATGGAGAAAAAGAGTTATTATTGACACCTGGTTCATTTTAACATTTTCCATGTTAAAGGTGGGGGAGGAGGATGGAGAAAAATAAAGCATTGTGTTTTTTTAGAGTATACTTCTTTTTCTAAGATATATTCCCCAAATCTGAAATATTTTTTCTTTAGGAACGGCTTCCAATTAAACCAAAAAATAAAACAAAAACTTACTATTATGTTTGTTATCTTTTCTTTGTAAAAAATTGCCATCGTATTATATACCTCAAATTTTTTGTTCCTCTTTAGGCCCACCACCACCATAATGGTACAATCTCTCCCTCAGGCTATCATTGCTGCAATAGTTTCTGAATTCCAGACTGAATTCTAGTCTGTCTTCTTAATTCAGTCTATAAGCTACAGCAAGTTAAATCTTAAATAACTAGTTTCAAATCATTTCTGGATTAAGAGCCTCTTTCTTTCTACTTTTTATCAGATAACATTTTCTGTATATTCTCATATATTGGGAGCCCTCAGGGGGTGTCCTACTGATGGCTTAGGCCTGCTCCCTGCTCCCCATGGGGAGCGGGTCTAAGCTGCAGTCTGTCCTCCCTTTGTGGGAGGCGACCAGGCTAATCAGGAGAAGCCACCAGCCCCATCACACTGCTGTTGCAGCCACTGCCAGTCACCACAGCCACCAAGGTGTTTCCATCAACACGGACTCCAGTCCCTTCACTATGAAGAAATGACAACTTTCTTTAAGCATTTTCAAGATGTGTCTTTCATGGGATATGACATTTCTTTCTTTCTTTCTTTCTTTCTTTATCCTCACCTGAGGATATATTTCCATTGATTTTTAGGGAATGTGGAAGAGAAGGGAAAAACAAAGAGAAACATCAAAATGAGAGGAACACTTTGATTGGTTGCCTCCTGCATATGCCATGACCTGAGCCCCTGCCAGGGAGGAGCCTACAACCTAGGTACATGCCCTTGGTCAGAACTGAACCCAGACCCTACAGTCAGTAAGCTGAAGCATTATGCACGAGCCAAATCAGCTAGGATAGGATATGACATTTCTTAGCCCTCCAGCAGTGGACCTTCATTTTTTTCTCCAAGAGTGTGGTGGAAAAACCCTATCCCATATGCCAAAGGTTTGTGGGTTCAATTCCCAGTCAGGGCGCATATCCAGGTTGCAGGTTCAAACCCTGTTGGAGCTCATGTGTGAGGCAGCTGATTGATGTTTCTATCTCATATTGATGTTTCTCTCTTCCTCCCACTTCCTTTCTCTCTCTCTAGAATCAATGAAAAACCTGTCCTGGATGAGGATTTTTTAAAAAGTGGATTTGTAGAAAGTGTAGAAGCTAAAAAGAATGCTCTAAATAGTGGGGATCTAGGAATATCTAATTAGGTGGTATGATCTAAAGTAGTGTCTGGCCTTGCTGGTATGGCTCAGTGGTTGAGCATCAACTCATGACCCAAGAGGTCACCAGTGAATTTCTAGTCAGGGCACATACCAGGTTGCAGGCTCAATCCCCAATAGATGCAGGAGGTAGCCGATAGATGTGTCTTTCTCATCAATGTTTCTATCTCTCTATCCTTCTCCCTTCCTTTCTCTCTCTCAAAATCAATAAAAACATTTTTTAAAAAGTGGGGTCTGCACTTTAGTCTTTAAAGAAACACATTAAAGATACAGAAATGTAATACAGATGCATTCTCCATTCATTTTGTTCATCTTCTCCCTTGGCCCCAGAGCCATATGAAAACCTTCAGATAAACATTTTGCCACCTGTTACCTGTTCTGCTCTCAGAAGTTCCCTTCTTCCCAGAAAAATGGGAATTTTGCTTTGTTTGAGACTATCCATGTTCTGGCCCATGCACCTCTCGCTAAGATTTTTTTCTATTTTCTCCCCAAATATTTCTTCTCATTCTGTTTCTCAGAAGACCCTAATCATTTCCTGGCAATTTGCTTTCCATGCCTTTACTTTCTGCCTCTCTCTTATCAGGATTGTCTTCTCTCCTGTCAGCCAAATCTTCTGAGCTCAATCCTCTTTCAAAATCCTTGGCTTCAAAAATAACTTTCCTCAAAGGTCACTGGCTAATTTTTGGTTTTCATTCAGCAAGTATTTTCTTGTGTTGTTATCCTTTCACTTTCTTTCATTTGCTAGTTTGAGCACATTGTAAAGGGGCTGTGCTTGTAACCTTCATCAAATTGCTTGGGATTTCTGCAAGTTTGGTTGGAGGTAACATCATAGACAGACCGATCTTCTTTATGAGTGTGACTTGTTGATTGGAAAACCAGAGTTGCATAAATGTGTAGAGACTTTTTTGTTTGTTTATCACCATATCTCTAATGCTTACAACCAGGCCCAGTTGTGGACTTATTTGTTGAATGAGTGCTGGCTTAATTTACTTAAACAGTATGTCTTAATCTGGTACTTTTAAATATTGAGCAGGAGAACTCCAGAATATTGTCTCAACGAACAGGATTTTGAAGTGTCTTCCCAATGGTTAAGGATAATACCCAGCATCTCATCATTTTTGTCCTAGGATAAGAACGTTTTTCTCCTGTTCTGTTGTTTATTAGAAGAGGACAGAAGAAATAAGGTGGGAAATTATAGTTGGTATGAGGCCCAGGGGGTGGTGGCTGCGGCCTAGGGAGGTCCGGGATTCATTTCCAAGTTTGCAAACACCGCTGCCTGAGCTCCGAGTGCCCCCGCCATCTCTGTGATGCCCCCCACCCATGGCTTCAGGGCCAGGAACTGGCAACCCCCAAGGCCACCGCTGCTCCTGCTACTGCTCTGGGTGACCGGGCAGGAGGTGGCCTGCCTGGACCTGGGCTCCAAGCCGAGGTGCGGATCGACTGCTTCACGCCCTGCTTCACCCCTTGCCATCCCAGTCCCACCCGCTGCCACGCTCCCGCCATGCTGTTCCCCCTCCTGTTACTGCCATGCCCCCCGACCCCCCATGCTGCTCCTGCTCCTGTTGCTGCCACGCCCCCATCCCCTGCCATGCTGCTCCAACTTTGTTCTTCATTCTCAAGATTGCTGTGTCTATTTGGGGTCTTTGGGTTTTCTATATAAATTCTTGGAACACTCATTTTAGTTCTTTGAAATATGAAATTGGTGTCTTGATAGGAATTATATTGACTCTATAGATTGCTTTGTGTAGTATGAACATTTTAATGATGTTAAGTATTCATATCCATGAACATGGTGTATGCTTCTACTTATTTGTATCTTCTTCAATTTCCTTCTTTCGTGTCTTTTAATTTTTGGAATACAGGTCTTTTACACCTTGGTTTAATTTATTCCTAAATATTTTACCATTTTTGTAGCAATTGTTGAATGGAATTATTTTCTTGCTTTCCCTTTCTGATAGTCTTTATTGGTGTATAAAAATGCAACTTGTTTATACACTGATATTTAATTTATGTCCTGATACTTTACTGAATTCACTTATCAGTTCTAGTTGTTTTATGATAGGATTTTTAGGGTTTTCTATATAAATACCATGTCACCTGCAAATTATGACAGCTTTATTTGTTTTGTTTTGTTTTATTGCTTAAAGTATTACAAAGAGTGTTAAATAAGTCTCCATTTTTTCCTTTGACCTTCCCCCCACCTCTCCTACCTGCCAGTGTCTTGTGTCTATTGATTATGCTTATATGCATGCATACAAGTCCTTCAGTTGATTTTCCTTAGAATGTTTTTTTCTCTTTCACTTCATGCTTCTAGACCAAGCTCAAGCACTATGATTATGTCAAGAATAGTTTACTGTACACAGTATGCACTTCTTAAATGTCATTTTTACTGCTTGTTCCATGCTTTCTTCCTTTCTTTCCACTGAACTTTGTCAATAAAATGCTATTTACTTCTTTAGTTATCACTAATTTTTCTTCTTTGAGTTACATTTTCACTCAACTGTTTTTATAATTACTTCATAAAATTTAGCATCTGTTCCCTATCTATATCACAATTATATAAGGACAATAAACTTGTATTGCTCTAGTATGTATCCACCTGGAAATGATGGTACTGGATGTATAAGTAATGCTTATTTACCAATGTACTAATCAGACCAACACCTTTTTTTTCGATCACTGACTACCCTAAGAGACTAGGAAACCACTTTAAAAGCCTTCTGCTTCTATGGAAGGAATGTTAGTCACTTTCGGAAAGGTCTCCCACATGGTTACTCCCAGGAAGTTAACAATATTTTCTAATTTTCTCCCCCATTAAAATAAATAAATAGAGATGCATGCTGTTTCTGTACAAGTGTCATTGAAATACTTTTACTTAAAGGCATAATATCCCAAAATTCTCCAAGTGAATTTAAATATATTATTGATTATGAGGAATTATGTTAACCTCATCCCTAAAATAACAAAGTGAATTATAAGTTGATATTGAAGTGTATAAATGGAATATGCACATACGCATCCATCCATTCTGAATGACTGTGGCTATGCCAACCGGACATAGGTTTAGACATTTTTTCTTCCACATTTCCTTCTAGTGGAATTCGAATTATACTTCCCTCACAGAGAGCACAGCGTGTGGGAAGTGGAGGATATTTATCTGTAATGTGACTTCTACTGTAGTCCGTAATAGTGGAGAATCATTGATTAAAGAGAGAATCAAACTTGAGAAGTTCTGCTGTAGACAGAACTTACCTTCCAAAATAATGGATGTGGAGAAGTAAAGCTGAAGGGTAACAAGATGGAGAAGCACAGAGGTATTTTCAATTACCTTTGGTGAATAGATTTTTCTTCTGATCCTAACCATTCCTATTGTAAGAGTCCTCGCTCGTCATGTAAGTGAGACTGGATAAAGATCAGGCGAGGCCATTTGGAAGGTAGTAAAATGAATATAAAGGGTCACAAAAACTGGGGTCAGCAAAACTATACAGAAGAGGTAGCAATGAAAAAGGTGGTCAGATACTTAACACCTCTATGCTTAAAAAACTTTCTAATGTTACTTGAAAGAAGTGCCATTAGCTTATACAAGTATGGTCTCTGATGGGTTCAGTTTTTCTTTATTTTGAAAGCATATAATTAAAATAGAGTTAGAGTCAACTTAGTTAATTTATTTCTGGTGAGCATTTGCATTTTCGTGTGGTTTGGCCATCTTTTAAATTTTAACCTAACCACGAAAATGGCTTTCTATATATTCATGTTAATTTACATAATAATCAATTGTTAAAAGACTTCCTAGAGATGTCCTTACAGCATTAAAAATCCAGGAGTGGGAAACAAGATGGCGGCATAGGGTAGACACCGCATATGCAGCTGTGAACAACTATTTCAGAAAAACCACGAAAAGAACACACGGACACCCCTCGCACCCACAGGACGGCTGGCTGAGTGAAAATCCTACAACCAGAGAAGAGTCTGAGACTCAGAGCAGCAGCGGAAGCAAAGTACAGAGGTACGGAGGCGCGCGCA
>PVJC01006788.1:0-53689 GCA_004026665.1 Murina feae | reverse complement strand
GCGCGCGCCTCCGTACCTCTGTACTTTGCTTCTGCCGCTCCTCTGAGTCTCAGACTCTTCTCTAGTTGTAGGATTTTCACTCAGCCAGCCGTCCTGTGGGTGCGTGTGGTGTCTGTGTGGTCTTTTCGAGGTTTTTCTGAAATAGTTGTTCACAGCTGCATTTACGGTGTCTACCCTATGCCGCCATCTTGTTTCTCTCGAAAAATATCAGATAACGATCTTTTTGTTTCATTGATTTTCTTTTTTAAAGATACAGTTTTGCTTTTTTTAGTTTAATTGCTGCTCTATTATTTTATTTCCTCTGCCTTGCTTTGATTTATTTTGCTCTATTTTTCTAATTTCTTAAAGTAGAAGCTTACATAATTTATATCATCTTTTATTTAAAATTTTCTAATTATTTACGTTCTATGTTATTTTATGTAAGTTTTAGTTGTGTAGCATAGTGGTTAACCAGTCATATACTTTACAAAAGTTCCCCCAATATTTCTAGTGTCTTCTAATGTATTTTATGTGATTGATTATCTCTAAGGCTTTATCTACATCCCACACATTTTGTGCTGTATTTTCAGTTTTCTTTAGTTCAGATTATCGTTCGCATTTCCCTTGAGGCTTTTTCTTTGCTGTTTATTGGAAGTGTATTATTTAGTTTCCAAGTGTTTGGAGATTTTCCTGTTTTTCTTTTAGTTTCAAACCTAATCCCCTTGTGGGCAGAAAACATATTCTGCATGATTTCAATTATTTTAAATTTACTGAAGTTTCTTTTGTGACCCAGGGATGGCCTGTCCCAGAGAATTTTCAATGTGCATTTGACAAGACTATGCACCCTGCTGTGACTCGGGAGGGTGCTCGCTAAATGTCAGTCAAGTCCAGTTGATGGGTGGTTTTGTTCAGTTCTGTACTTTGCTATTTTCTGTCTCTGAGTTCTGTTGACTCTGAGAAAGGAGTGCTGAAGTCTCTCTTAGCGTATCCATTTCTCCTTCCAGGCCTGTCTGTTTTGGCTAGGTGTATTTTGAAGCTTCGTTGATATCATTTCTCTTCTGAATTTAGAGTTATTTAGAGCAATTATTTCAGCTGGCAGTTAATTCCCCTAGTTTTGTATGAGTTTTCTATTGCTGAACATCAACTTACCACACACTTAGTGGCTTAAAACAACTTCTTTCAGTTTCTCTATTTGCCACCAGTTGCCTGTCCACCATATTTTAACTGCTAGCTGTCTTTTACCCTCCCCCTTCACCGACTTTCCCAGGCAAATAAGTTCTTTTTTTGGGTAATATTTCTCCTGTCAGTTCCCACTTTTCCACTCTCAGCCTCTCCCCCCCCCCCCCCCCCCCCCCCCCCCCCCGCTTTGCCCCCCAAGTCACACATCTGGACTAATGGGAGAGCTGGCCCAACCACAGGACAAGTCAGAATCATTGTTGGTGACAAGAGAAACCAAAACATGTTGAGGAATCAGGAAGGTGGGGTTAGAGCTGGGCTAGGAGATGGGAGCTTGGGGCTGAAGAAAGAGCCACTGTCCAGATGTCAGAGCCCGGGGCTTATGGGAAACTTGCCTCCCCTGGCAGGTTGAGTGCGACCTAAGCTCATTAATGTATTAACACAACAATAACTCCCGAGAAAGGGGGTTCTAGCAGGTGTGAGGGGCCAATTAGGCTTCATTGAGCTTGACCCTGGGACTTCAGGGCTGCTTCTGAGCAGGTGCTGGTAACAGCTTGTCTTCTCCCCACCCCTGTGTAAGTGGAATTCTCCACCCCGGTCCAGTTTACTGCCTCCCAAAGAGCAGCCCTGAGCCTGGGCTGACAGCTTTCAACACTTTCCAAGTTCAAGGCCATCCCTCTACCATTATCTCTCTCTCTCCCACTCTTACCCTCTGCTCCAGCTCCATGAGGCTATTCTCTTGGCCTCCGATAGTCCCCACACTGTCTTATCTGCACACCTTTGCTCATAGCCTTCTATCTGCCACCACCACCACCTACCATTCTCCACCTGTCAGAGTCATGACCTTCACCCCTCCTCTCGGATGGCAGCTGACTCCAGGAAAGCTGGTCCCTCCCTGTGCTCCTTCCTTAACCCACCGTTGTCTGTGCCTGAGGGCAGGTGTAGGTGATGCCCGGAGCTTTCAGGGCAGAGCCACTCAGTAACCTGCTGCATGGGAGGGAATGGAGTCAGGCCCGAGGTGAGGGACTAGATGACACGTCTCTGGAAAGTCTCGGAGAGAAATAGGGTGATGGGGACCCCCGGGCGGCCCTCTTGGGATCCCTGCTGGATGCTGGTATTGGTGAGGTGTGTTTTGTAAAAGAGAGACTCTCTTGTCTGTGCCATTGCCTGTTTCCCGTCAGTGTTAATTCTCTGAAGGGTCAGGAAATAGGAAACAGCCCATTAAGCATGAGGTTCAGGGCGCAGCCCCGCTGACGGTGGGAGTGGACCTGCAAGCTAACGGAGGCCGATGCTGTTCCAGCCCATTCCTCTCCGTTTGCCAAGCGCAGAGGGAAAGCAGGTCTCTCCGCGCCTGCAGGCAGCTGCATTTGGGTGATAAATGCCCAGACGGAGGGCTTGTGGAGTGATGTTCACCAGGGTCTCCGTGGAGGGCCCTCAGCTCCCACGGGAGCATTTCATGCTTCCAGCCGCTCAGCTGTTGGTGGGCACCCTGGGCGGAGGCAGGATGCAAGCAGGCACTGTGTTCCGGTGCTCACACGCCTCTTGGTTTCTCTTACTTCCTGTATCCCGCTCTTCCCTGCCCGAGTCAAACCCAAGCAGAGAGACCGAAACAGGTGAGAAGCTTAGAGCCTTGAAGTGTGTGTGTGTGTGTGTGTGTGTGTGTGTAAGAGGAAAGAAGCTGTGGGGATGCCAAGGAGGGCAGGTGACCTGGCCTCAGGGAGACCCTGGGCACCAGGGACCTGTGGGCGGGGCACAGGCCCGTGCTGATCCGCGCTCAGGGCTTCCTCTCTCTGAGGGGCTTCCTCTGCCCTTTCCCCGCAGGGCCTGTGCCAGCAGCGAGACGGAGAGCGAGGCCGGAGACCTCATGGACCAGCAGTTTGAAGAGATGAGCAATAAGCTCAACTCGGTGACGGACCCCACCGGCTTCCTCCGGATGGTTCGCCGCAACAACCTCTTTAACAGGCGAGTGTGGGCGCTCCCAGCCGGTGGGGCGAGGTGCCCTGGGTGCAGGTGATGGGCCTTCAGCGCGGCTCCTTCCAGCTGCCACTTCTGGTTGTGTCCTGCATTTGCAGAAGCAAGCGTGACACTCACACAGCCCATGCTCCCCTGGGCCTCAGGGTCACAGTGGCCCCGCTGGGTCAAGTGAGAAGACAGTGAGGCC
The DNA here is from genome assembly GCA_004026665.1 of Murina feae. Lineage (NCBI taxonomy): Eukaryota > Metazoa > Chordata > Mammalia > Chiroptera > Vespertilionidae > Murina > Murina feae. Next base: position 50,373 of record PVJC01006788.1, on the reverse strand, counting down.
TGAAGTGACAACCTGCATGTGGCTGTGTGGGAGGCGGTTGGCCGCGTGTTCCCAGAGCCTTGAGCTGACTTCCTAAATACCAGGTGGAAGCAGAGTAGCATCGCACACTTCCCTGCCAGCTTGTGCCTGCAACTCCTGGGCTGGCACCTGTGTTGACCCCCTGGCCGGAGGTTGACGGGGCCAAGGAGAGTGGGAAGCTGGCACTGCTGGTCCAGACCCCGGCCTGCCGTCTGCCCTGAGGCCCCATCCCCCGATCACTTGATCAAATAGGTTTTAGTGGTTTTGAGAAGAGTTGATGTTGGAATGGCCACCCGCACACCCTGCATCTTTCCATCAGGGGTGATGGCTGAATTCCCCCTCTTCCCCCGCCCCGTTAGGTGTCCCACAGTGGCTTCCTGCTGTTGGCCTCGCGGGAAGGACATTGCTAGTGTTGGGTTCTTAGGGTAATGTGGGTGGATAGGCGGGAGGGTGCATTCTGCCTGTACTTGTGCAGCACGTGTGGGCCACCATGGCCTTGGCCTCACCTGCCTTCCTCGTCCTGTCCCACCTCATGTCCTTTATACGGGTCCCAAAGGCAGGCCCTCATGTCCCTGGACGACTGATCACAGGAGCCCTTCCGGCCTCGGCACCTGGCAAGGAGGGTCCAACCAGGTGCGCCTGGGGCCCTGCTTCACCCTGGGAAGGACGTGGTGTGGATTTTGCATCATGTAGTTGTTCCTTTCGGGAAAACATCTGTCCTGAGCACAACACTCCGCATTAACTTACTGGTTCATTTAAACAGTGTCAGCTGTGCCCGCAGCCAGGCTGAGGACTGGGCCACCCCGAGGCTGGGTGGGGAGCAGCCAGGCCATGGCACTGGAGCTGGGCCTCCCTGTCCGACTGCGTGGCACCCAGTTCCCTCTGCAGAGCCTCACATGGCTCAGGGCCACAGGCCTGCCCTCAGGACAGAGAAAGATTTGGAAGTGGCATCTGCAGACCCTTCCGAGCTTGACCTTCTGAGAGCGTATTGGATGAAGGGACATGGCCTGTGTGCTTTCAGCTTCAGCATAGTGAGTGCTAAGGTCCAGGACAGGCTGCCACACTGTGTGCTCTCGACACTTCCTGACAAGCCCAGGGAGGGGAGGGGGGCTCTTTGCTCTCCATTCAAGGGAAGCAGAGCTACTGGGGGAACCACAGAGGCAGAATCATCCTTGTCAGTCAGAATGGTGCGGGTCCTGGCAAACTTCCGGCCAGGCTGGCTTCCCACAGCTGAGGGATGCAGGCTGGGGAGGGTGAGGACTGCCCAGGAGCAGGTGCCTCCCAGCTGCTGTCTGCCTGCGCCTGCCACCGTGAGGCCTGCCCTGTGTCTCCCCTCTGACCAGGATGGCTAAGCAGTGGCTTTTCTGCAGGCGCCTGGTATTGACTGTGGCCGACAGAGCCTCGTCCTTGCGCCCGTGGAGGTGAGGCGGAAGCACCCATGTGCGCAGGGCCCTGCACACAGGAGCAGCCCCGCTCCCTCTGCGGCTCTGCAGCTCTGATTCATGGGTTCCTTGGCCCTTTTGTTCCGGGAGGTTTGCTGGACTGGTCTGGCGCTGAGGCTGCCGAGCTGATGCGAGTCAAGTGGGCCTTGGCTTTCGATTTCCCTCTCGCCACTACAGACTTGGTCTTTGTTCTGCCTTTGCTTTTGAGTCTCTGCAACCACTATTTTTCTTCTTATCTGTGCACTTGGGCAGAAAACACACGTGCATGTCGAGCCCTGGGCAGGTACCATTAGTGAGGAAAAACGAGGTTTCTCTTGTTTAGCACCGGCCGTGGCCATGGCTGGGCCCCACGGCAGAGCAGCAGCCCTCAGAAAGGCCTGTCTCTCTCGTCCCTGCACACGTTTGAAAGTAATGCTGAGGGTGAAAGGCCAGTGCACATGTGTGTGGCGCCTGCCGCCAGGGCCACACTGGAGCAGCGATGCCATGCCACCAAAGTCCACTGTCGGTGCGGAGGCCTGGACCCTGTAGTCCGAGGTCAGAGTATTTTTCGGGGTGAGGCACCGAGTGGAGGGGAGAAACCGTGGGCTCCAGGGCCAGACACACCTGGATTTGAAACCTGGCTCTGCCTTTTACTAGTTCGTGGGTAACCTTGATCCTTTAATTTTTTCACCTGGAAAATGGAGGTAAAGAGGCCTGTGGGTAGAGTTGTTACGAGGATGCAGTAAATGTGATGAATAGACAGACCCTGCTGTGTAGTATGGAGTTTCTTTCTCTCCCCACTTGGGTCTGAGGTTTTGATGGCACCAAAGTCGGTGATTCACCCACTTTTTGAATCAAATCTTTACCCCCAAACCTGATTGAATAGCTCGGTGCTTTCTCCCCTTACAACCTCTCTCTGGCCACCAGATACCAGAAAGCCTTCGGATAAATGCAGACTGATGATCCGATTGGATATCAGTTACAGCCACAGCCCTGGCTTGAGTCTTGAGGTTCTGTACTTAGTTCTGGCTGGTGTCCTGCCAGGCCCGTCCTCCGCTCTCCGTTGGTGGCCCTGAGGCTCCAGGCCAAGGCTCTGTCTGCTCTTCCATTAGCCCAACAAGAGGGCGGAGTGTCCTTCCCAACCCTGACCCGGGCCAGCCCTCATGATGGCGATTCTGGGCAGGGGCCTTTCCTGCCAACAGCAGCCACATAGGTGGTTCCATTCACTGTCCTCCTCAGTCACTGGCCATTTGAAAGTGAACGTGTGTGATAACGGCATCCTGAGAAGTGAGCCCTGTGCCTGAGCAGAGGAGGGAATGGTGCTGAGTCAAGGCAGCCATAGCTACAGTGAGCTCACCACCACCTCCTTCCTGCCCCTGCCCAGCTTGGAAACGGGTTCCCTGTGCAGTGTCTGTCACCCTGTGGGACAGGGGGCAGAGGTCACAGCAGCTCTAGGCTCCGGGCTCCCCAGAGAACAGGGCCCCCAAGCTGTGGGCTTCCTGCTGCCTGACCACTTTGAGGAGCAGGGCTCTGCCCGGCCTCGTAGCCTTAGGTGTGATGCTTCACCCGAGTCCTGTTTTCTCACCTGTCACAGTGGAGAGGCGGGGGGACCTTGTGGTAAGGACTCCAGTGATGCACACAGGTTACAGCCTAGACCTGGCCCACACCAGAAGATCCCCATGTAGAGTAGTTCCCTCTGTCCCCTCCCTTATGGTAGTGGAGAGATGTCGTGGCCAGATGTGCCGAGGTGAGTGTCCTGGCTGGCTTCTTCTGTAGCTCCTGTGTCCAGATGGGACCCATGTGCCTGGTGGGGAAGTGAGTCAGGAGGATAGGACACGGAAAAGAGGTGGCACAGGGGAAGACACTTGTGTGGCCTTGGCTCTCCCGCCTGCGTTGAAGCGTTAAGGTCAGGTACATGCACGCTCACAGCAGCCTCAGGCCTGGCTGGGGCCTCAGGAGGCAGAGCTCCAGGAGGATGAGCAGCTGAGCTCCCTATGACCATGTCTCCTGCAGGCATCCTGGGCCTCCCTTCCAGGAGCCCTGCCTGGAGGCCGGAGCAGCTGACATGTGCCCAGACACTGCAGTTCTGACGAGACTTCCATCCGTGTCCCCTCTACGGACTGTCACACCTGGCAGGCACTCCAGTTCCCGACATGGTTGCAGGCGGGCGGCACTAGCGTGTGTGCCCACGAGTGAGACCAGCACAGGGTCCCTGCAGGCCCAGCCCGGCTGTAAATCCCCCTGCTTGGGATGGAGCTCTTCATCCCTGAGAGGAGATTCATGAGCAGCGAGTGCTGCCCGGCCGCCTGGTGTTTGTCATCATCCCAGAGACATCAACTGCACCCTGACGCCCTGCCCTGCTCTTGCGCCTCACATATCATCTCAGAGCGCTGCATCTGCACGCACAGGGACCGCCCTCCCCTCCCTGCCAGCCCCTCCCTGGACACGAGCTCCCTCTCCTTTCCCATCACCACACAGATGGCCATGCAGTGGAGAAAATGAATGTTTCTCCAGAAGCAGATTAATAGACATCATCTGAGGAATGAGTTAATGAAGACAATGTGGTGTGAGAAAACGCCCAGAGCCAGGCTGTCAATTAGCGTGACGGTCCCTGGCAGTAAATGGACGGGCCTGGAGGAAAGCGAGCCAGTGCCACCTGCTGGAGCCATGCGGTGGTGCAGCTGTGAATCCGAGCCGGCCTCCTTCACCACCCACCACAGCACCAGGCAGAGGTGCCTCTGTCAGCTCCACCCTTAGACCCAGCTGCCAGGAGACCAGGGGTCGGAGGCTAGTGCGGGCCTACAGGTTGCTCAGTGTGTCCTGAAGGTCGACCAGGCTCAGTGAAAATCGCTCCCCTGCCAGTGGGGAGGCCTGACCCGTGGCCTTGTCCACGTCTCTTGCCCTCCCTTCATTTTGGTTCCTTATCAGAAAGGAGGAGCAGCCCTGCTTCGTAGGCCCTGAGTAGGGGACATGGGTGTGACAGGCTGAGCTGGTGCCTAAATGGGAGCACAGTTCCTCCTGTCCCTCACACTCCCGCCAGGGGGAGCTTTTTAACCACCCAGGCGCCCAGTGTGAGAAGCAGAAGTGCCCTTCTCCCCTGAGTCCAGGAGCTGAGGCAGAGAGCAGTCAGCCAGGCTAGCAGGCCCTGCAGAATTCACAGCAGCACAATAGCAGGTCCCCTCATAGGACCCGACCCAGCCCCACGGGTGTCCCACGGTGCCCTGGGTGCACCAGGCCATGGGGCCGTGCTGGGAGGGGCACAGATGTCTTTGCAAGGCCAGCAGAGAGCAGGTCATCCCACACGCCTGTCCACACCTCTGCCAGCCAGAGGCTGAGAGCTCGGAGGACCCATTGCCACTCAGCTGTGACCGAGATCTGACCATGGGGACGGCATCAACGGTGCCAGCTGTCCTGGGCGGATTGTGGCACCAAAAGACGCTCTCACAGGTGGGCATAGGAGGCTGCAGGGCTTCGGGCTGTGAGCTGTGGCAGTGCCGTCGGTCAGCAGAGGGGTTAAAGGAGCTACCATGTTGATAGCTTCCTAAGTTGAGTAAATTTTGATTTTCTGAAACTAGAAGAGCTCTCTGAGGACTTCAGTTCAATCCCTTTCTCATAAGCAGGAAAAAGTGGTAGACAAGCTTCACTGGAGCAACATGGCCAGTGAGCTCCGTGTTGTCTGTAACACTCCCAGGCTCAGGGCAGAGTGGCTGACAGCGCGGCTGCTTTGAATTGTTGAACGTCTTCAGGCAGATCTCTAGGCAGACGTGCCCTGCACCACCCGTCATGTCAGGCTCTTGGGCTGCAGTCTGATCAGTGGCGATGGCACCTAACGCTTGGGAGGGGAGGACATGGCCTGCCGGCCACCATGGCCAGTGCAGGCAAGTCCTGCTCCCGGTCCCGACCCGAGACCCTCTCACACCCTCTCCACACCTGCACCTCAGGGGGGCTCTGGGGCCCAGGGGCCCTCCATTGCTCTTGGTCTTGGTTTTCTGCCCCCACAGCTCTCAGCCCCGAGTCTGTGGTCCTGGGACAGCTCTCCAGTGTGCACCCACCTGCTGCTGCTGTCAAGGCAGAGGAAGCGCGAGGGCTGCCCTGCAGAGAAATGAAGGCAGTTCCTGCCGACAGAGGGCAGCAAAGGTGGGGCTGCAGCAGGAGGGGGGCAGGAAGCCTCTGCTGGAGGCTGGGGCTGCTCAGAACAGATGCTTCCCACTCAGGGGAGAGTCCTGACAAAAAAGTCTTTGACCTAAATTACTGTTTCAGATTGGCTGGCTGTTTTTGCATATTTGTTTTTAACCAGCAACTGAGCATTTCCTGGGGTTTTGTTTACAATGAGGAGGACATCTCTAGGACATCTCTACTGCAGAGGCGCAATGCATGTGGATGGGCCCTTTTAGATGCTTCTGGCGCTTCAATAAAATGACACCACGGCCTCTAGCCCTTCTCTGAACTCCTGCCAGGCCTCTGTCCTCCTCACTCCCCCATCAGCTAAGACTCCCACCTCCTTTTGGGTCTAGATGCTTTGCAGTCTCTCTCTCCAATCCTGACTCTGCCTGTGGCTGCATTTCTCTTTTTGGCAGAAGCAGCAAGCACAGCCTAGAGGGTAAATGACTTGTCCCAGGGAGGGGCCCGGTGGGTCAGGCATGGGGTTCTGATATTTTGGAGTAAGTCGTGTGCTGTGGGTCAGCTGGAGGGAGTGCCCTGTCTTCCCTGCACAGCTTGGACTCCTGTTCCCAGAGCTCAGGGAGCTCAGAGCTGGAGGGGGTATGTGCTGTAGGGCTATGGTCTCTCTCCACCTTTTTACTTCAGAGCCCTGGGGTTCATGGAACAACCCCATCTGTCACCATGAGGACCTACGGCCACAGCTGTTGTCCAGGGACATGGATCTCTGTGGCTTATTAACCAGACTCGGGTCCGTGAGTCCAGGCAGACACACGTCTAGGGCATGGAATGACAGGTCCACAAGGGAGGGCACTGGGCGGCCCTGCTGCTGCCCCGTTGTGCTGTCCCAAGGGCAGCGTGGGCTCTAGGCTGAGATTCGTCCCCAAGAATGTGCCCGTGCACACAGATAGTGCATGTCCCCAACCGCCCCTCTGCAGAGCCGCCTGCAGCTCCTCCTCCAGGGGAGGTGCTCTCTGCCACCCGCTGTGGCATTCAGCCAGCCTCGGGGTGTCACTCCAGGGCTATCTGAGCTTCACTGGCTCTGATGGCAGAGACAGGCCATGTCCTCAGTCGCTGGTAATTACATGTTTCCTGAGTGAGGGAGCAGCTCTCACCCCCCAAGTCCTTGACTCTTTCTTCCCCAGCAGCGAGCAGGGGGATGGGGGGAGGTCCCAGCCTGGCTGTTCATAACCTGGATTTGAGGTCCTGGGGACACTGCGAGAACACGGAGCAGGTGGGGGGAGACAGGGTGGAAGCCAAACCTAGAAAACAGACTCAAACCTTCCCATGTGACGCTGTGACTCCTGGCCTGGCGCAGGAGGGAAATGCCTTCTGGTTTTCGCTTACGTGACAACACAGAGTTGCCACTCCCAGCAGCCCAGGGACTTCACAAAGCTCAGCGGTGTGTCTGGTGTGAGAGCTGGTGTCTCTCAAGGGTCCCCGAGGACTTAACAGAAAGCCCACACTGTGCCAGTGTTACGGTTAAGAGACCACAGACTGCCCAACACCTTGCAGAACCCCCATCAGGGATTGTCCTGAGGCCACACCAACCAGGCTGGGCCTAGCACTGGAAAAGGTTTATTTTCCCTCCTGCTGCCTCCTGTTCCCTCCGGGTTTGGCCTCTGCAGGGCCTGGCAGGTAGCTGGCGCTCAGGGGGCAGTTTCTAAGGGAATGAACGAACGTGCCCTTCCTGTGTGAGCACGAGACCTGGAACGCCTGGGATTGAAGACACATCCATGTTAACAGAGCATCCCTGCCAACACCCCTGCCAACACCGGCACGTGCAACACAAAGCCCTGCAGCCAACGCTGGAGCTGCTCTGCGGATATCCCCAATGCCTCCTTCCCTGCTGAGGGCAGGGCCTCAGGCCAGTGCCTGCGGGGCTCACGTGGCTGCCCAGGGGCCGAGGATGGGTGGCCAGTGTGGTGGCTGCTGCTGATTCTCATGGCCCTCACGTTTGCCTGCACACAGTCGTGCCACGCAAAGATGTAACTATACCCTTTGACCAGCACTTTGGGACATTTGAGCATGCAGGGAAACTCCACAGAAATGAGTTGTTGAGTGCAGGTGGCTTCCCCTCCTGTTTCTGTCGGGCTCACTGTTCTGTGACAATTACCTGGAAGGGAGAAGGGCCCTGCCAGAAGGGAGCTGGCCGGAGTGTCAGCTCTGGCTGTGGGCAGCGTGCACTTGCCTTCCTAGGAGCTGGAGCACTGTGGGGGGAAGTGGCAAGGCCCAGCCTGATCCCTGGCCTCTCTCTCCAGGAGCTGCCAGAGCATGACGAGCTTGGCCAGTAACACGATGTCGCCCACCAAGGACGGGACCTCATCTCTTCCCCGGAGGCAGAGCTCCTTCGCCAGGCCCCCGCTCCGCGCTCTGTACGACCTGCTCATTGCACCCATGGAAGGGGTAAGTGCCCCCAGGGCCGCGAGGCTTCTTGGTGCCAGGGTGCATCATTCACTGCTCAGTGCCCACGTGGAGGTTTCCCAGGACACCAGCCTTCTCTGCCTCGCTTCTCAGCCAGCCTTTGAGAGCTGCTTCTGCTCCTAACCAGCCTGGTAAAGTCAGCCTATCTCTCAGGTACAGAATGAATGTGCTCCCTCCCCAGCTTCTTCAGACACTGGAGGCTCAGGAAGGCGCAGGGCACACCCCAGCAGTTGCCCTCAGGAACCACCAGAGCTGCTGCCATGGGGGACAGGCCATGGCTCTCCACACCCTGCTGGGGTGCGTCCTCATGGCCCCACCTCTCATGTGAGGGTCTTGCCTGAGCAGCTCAAGCCAGTTGTGTGTGTTCTGGTGAGAACAGATCTCTCGACCTCTGCCAACATCAGGAGTCACTGACTCCATCAGAGTCCAGCGCCCAGGGTGCCCTGGCCTTGCATTTTTCCAGATGTTGGGAGTGGCTGTGGCCAAATTTCTGTGGCTCTGGTCTTTGCACATAGTTATGAAATCATCTTGAAGTGGGGCATCGAGTTGGAGAGCATACCCTTAGTTTCTGACATTTATAGCAGTTTCTGGTGATGGAAGTGTTTGAACACGGAAGTGTTTGCTTCCAGTGATACCAAGTGGCACCTTTCAGAGGCTGTTGTAGTAAGTGACCAGAGCAAGGGCTTTGCAGTGGCTACTCAAGTGCTCCACTCACTGTGTTTCACTAAAAACAGCTGAAAAGTTGGGCTGTAATCAGGAGTCCTTTCCATCCCCACTTGCACCAATTGTTTATTGACACGGTTGTGTCTGAGGTTCAGGCTGGGCAGGTGGGGCGGGCGGGCCAGTCAGAGGCCCCTTAGCTCTTCCCTAGCGCTGCCCCCTGGAGAGGAGGCCTGGATGGGTGGGCTCCCACAGCAGGCACGTCCGCTGCTCTGAGGCCACTAGAGGGCGACGCGACACCGTCAGCCACTCCTGCTGGCACTGGCTGCTGCCAGACAGAGCCAGCTCCTCCACATTTTCGTGGCAAGCCCACGATTATGAATCACTGACACTTCCAGACTAAAACGATTAGCCTCTTCACGTGGGGCTTGTAATTATTTGAACAACTGCCTTTGTTTAGCCGCAGCCCTGTTGCTGAGGGACTAGGTCAGCCAGTGGGAATGTGGTCACAATATTCCACCCTGGGCTGCACCAGTGTTTGACTTGATCTGCCTTAAGGGGCTCTTTCCAGGGACCACACTGTGCCTCGCTGTCGGGAGGGGGTGGGCACGTCCCGTCTCTCTGAGGATGGCCCAGTTAACATGTGATGGCACACGAGCCTGTCATCAAGTCAGATCCTGTCTGATACCCAAGGGAGAAAGGGCACCAAAGAAGAGTTGCAGGTGTTTAGCGTGAAGGGGACTGAGACCCTGTTTGTGTCCATGGCATTTGTTTTTAATCAACTTAGAGGGAAGGATGGTAACCCAAGCCCCTGAGCCTGGATTCCCCTGCTTCTGTGGAAGGTGAGCCCCCGGACTGACTGCTCCTGTCCTCAAAGTGGGAACCCTCGGCCCACATGCTGACAGCAGTGTTCTGGGGTCACATCGGATGTGAGGGGCTCCACTAGAAGCTGCTCGTTCACTCTAGTCCCAAGTCAACCCTCAGTGTGCAGATGGCACTTCATCCAAAAGCCAGAGGCTGCGTTAATCAAGGAACCAGACTTAGAACAGGAAATCCCTTGGGGTGTGGTCAGACCACCCCTTAAAGGTCCATTTGGGGGGTTAGAACTTATAATCTTTGCCTCCTTATCATTATTTCCATTTATTTCAGTTGTTTCCTGTAGGCATGGCCTTAAAAACCAAGGCTATGGGGCAGGTAGCCCGCGTGCAGGACTTTGGTAGCTGCCCTTGACGAGAGGGGCTGCCTGTTGAAGTGGAGTTCCCTGGTTCAGGACCCCAGGAACTTGATTAAAACTGGCTGTTTGTGCTGGTAAACTGCCTTCCTAAACACGGGCGCTTGGGAATTCACCAGACCTCTCAGCTAAGACGCGAGCCAAGGGCGCAGCCATGAGGAGAGCTTGGCTTTGGCCGGTCATGAGTGTAATTACTGCTCTGGGGGAAAGGACTCTTGCAAAATCAAGTAGCGTAATAAACAGCTTACCCTTCCACAGATGCCCTGGGAGATGAGACTGACCATTCAGGTGCCTGTTTTCTAAGTAGCTTGAGGGTTTGGAGATAGCCAGGCAATGTTCGCCCATGGAAACCACCAGACTTACTCCACAGTGTGGAAGGGAAGATGAAGCCCTTAAGACTAGCAGCCCCACCACCAGGCTATCTAACTGATTCTGTTTGACATGTGCAGTAATATTCAAATGAGGGCAAACATCACCCAAGGACAGCAGGCATTTCCACAACTGATTAGAGAAGGAAAAATGGAGGCAGTTGCTTATAAGCTATCTGTACCACTGAAACCAGTGCTGAGAGCTCCAACCAGCCAGCAGTTTCCCATGAGGTGAATGGTGTTCTCACCCAGGTGAGCGAGACTCGGTGAGTCATCTGTGTTCTGGCTCTATCTCAGCCTTCCTTACCTGGCAGGTTCCAGGTAAACTGAGGCACTCCTGCCATTGAGGGTGCATGGGCTCATTTTGATGAGGTCAGCCAGAAGGGAAGAGGGCCCCTATTGCATGAAGATCGTGAGCAGCTCCTTTGGCCAATTTGGCTGTTGGTCCCTGCAGACTCTGAGTGGCCGTTGGTCGTGCTTCTCCAGCACTCAATTCTGCACCCCTCCCCGCCCCCCTTGGTTCTCCAGGCCCACCACGGTGTGCTGTTTGGTTCCAAAGAATACAGCTGAGTAAGTGGGCTGAATTTTTACTTTTGCATTTCTGCTTGAAATAGTGTCTAAAATCTTGGTAGATTTTAGTTATGTTTGAGAGTTACTTACAACAGGTCCAGGAGTCTCCCCTTTGCTTTCTGCAGTTTCAGGTGACTATAGTCAACCATGGTCTGGAAAATATTAAATGAAAAATTCCAGAAATAAACAATTTACAAGTTTTAAATTGCACACCCTTGAGTCTGGTGATGAAATCTCACTCAGTCCCTCCCAGGATGGGGGTGACCCCTTTGTCCAATGTTTCCACGCCGTGTGCTACCCACCTGTTGGTCACATGGCAGCTGACTGCGTTGTCAGATGGACTGTCCCATATCACAGGGCCTGTGCTCACGTAACCCTCATTCTACGTGATGCTACATTCATGTAACTTTTATTAGTTTATTGTTGTAATTGCTCTATTTTATCATTAGTTGTTGTTAGTATCTGGCTGGGCCTGGTTTATAAATTAAACTGTATCATAGGCACGTATGCATAGGAAGACATGGGCCATGCAGGGTTCAGTATCCTACGTGATTTCAGGCAGCCTTTGGGGTTCTTGGACTGCAGCCCCCGTGGGTAATGGGGGACTACTGTGTGTAATACTTGCTGAGCCAGGATTCTTCACAGCATCACAGAAAAGGTTCCTCTACCCTAGAAAGTCCTGTTTGAGGGGCGTCCAGGTGCCCGTGGGAAGAGGCCTGCCGAGTGCACAGGTTTCCATGCAGACAGAGCAGTGGGAAGGTTATTGCCACATGAAGACTGTGAGGTCACAGAGGGACCATGTTCTGGGCTCCCCTGGAGGCCCTCACACACACCCCACTAACCTAGGCCACTGGCAGGAGGGCCCTTCCCCTTCCCTTCAGGGGCCTCTATTGAGAAAGCTTAGCACCTGCTCACCTGACAGGAGAACTGGCTATGGGAACCCAGGTATCGCAGAGGCTGAGGCCATAAACTAACAGCCGTCCAGAGCCACTCCCACCCCGTGTAAAGGAGCAATCTCCTCCCTCTGCAAGACCAGGCCTTTGCCTGACCCGTTAGTGCACTGCTGCCCCTTCCTGCTGGGCACTCGTCCCTCCTCTCCCCTCCCCTCCCCGCCTGGCCCCCAGCCAGCTCTCCAGCTATTTGCTGCCTGGACTCGCGTTATGACAGGCAGGGTCCCAGCCTGCTGGTGATGAAGGGGTGCTTCCTGGGGGAACAGGCAGCTTGTAGTACACCTGGCCTTCTTGTCTTGTTCTACTTCAAAACATTCATCTGTAGAAATTTCAGAGGTCAGAGAGGCTGAGTTTTTGCTGGAATTTGTGGGACTGTTAGTTGTAGGTGCAGGGCTGACGCCAAACCCTTTTATCTTTCAAACCCAGGACTTAAGAAGCCAGCAAATACCCCTTCTAGACTGACATATGGAGGTGCAAAGTAGCATTTCCTTGACTCCTCCGTTTTCATCTAACAGGTGACATGAATTTGGATAGAAACGTCACTTTATTTCCTTTCTTCAAGTTCACATTGGATTATAGTTAATCTTTCTGTACAAGGGCAATGCTCGCACATGCTGGAGGCAGAATTTGGAGACAGTTTCCAGGGCATCCTTTCCAACATTCAATCAGTTTCCCACTGCCTTTTAACGGAGCTGTCATTCTGCCGTGTGACCTGTCTGCCCACAGGCCACTCTGCTGTCACCTGCCTGCTGCCTGGACAGGGCTATAGGCGTGTGCCAGTTCAGCATCTACAAGGCACTGTCCCAGGAGGACCTGGGTCTATAATGCAGAGAAAAGTATCCCCATCTCGCAGGCTAGCATTCAGGACCTTTTCCCGTTCCTCTCAGTTCACCAAATCCTGGCAAGTCTCCATCTCTCTATTCTCCTCAGCCCCCAGCCCCATGTCCCAATTGTTTCTTAGTTTATCAGGGTCCATACAGCCTTGGTCTCCGTCCGCAATTCTTCTGGAGAGAAGTACACCTGCAGGGGATGGAAGCCCCACGTGTGGACCTTCCGATGTGCCTGGTCCTCCGGGCCTATTTCAGGCCCCTGCTCAGGGCTGGCCTGGCGTGTGGGAGCCTGGCCCTGCCAGGCCCCGTGTCAGGCTCCGTGCTTGCTCTGCAGGGCTTGATGCACTCCAGCGGCCCCGTGGGCCGGCACCGGCAGCTGGTCCTGGTTCTGGAGGGGGAGCTCTACCTCATCCCTTTCGCCCTCCTGAAAGGGAGCTCCTCCAATGAGTACCTGTATGAGCGCTTCGCCCTCATCGCCGTCCCGTCCATCCGCGCCCTCAGCCCGCATTCCAAGGTAAGGCTCTGGCAGGCCTGTGGGTGCCACGCTCTCAGGTCTGCGAGGTGTCTTTGGCCAGACTGGGGTCTGAAGTGATGGGATGTGATCTCTTCAAACTGCTGAGTGTATAGCCTGCAGGTGGTAGGGTGACTTCAGATCTGTCCAAAGGCAGGGGCACAGCCCTCCTGACCCAACAGCTCTGCTACTTCAGGAAGCCATGATATGGGTCGTTTCTCTTTCAATTTCTCTGCTGTGACATCAGGGTTGCAAGCTACTCAGAGGCACTAAGCCAGGCTGGAGGCCACAGGCTGAGTACCCAAGTGCCTTGCTCATCCCACCCTCCAGCTGCCCAGCAGAGGGCCACAGGCAGCAATGGTGGACAAGATGCGTATAAGTAGAAAAGAGCACCATTGGCCAACAAAAGAACTGGAAAAAATGCAGCTTTCAGGGGACAGGAAGGGACTTGTGTTTCATTCAGCAAAAAAGTCAGCATGGGAAGAAACCCTTGTGAAAATGAGGGGAGCAACAGTGAGCCATCCGGTCATAGGTCTCACCCGACAGCCACCCTTGGCTCTGCCCACCTGATTAGAGAGCCTTTTCAGCCAACCCTGAATTCTCTTCCCCTTTTCCAAACTCAGAGACTCTGAAACCTGAGCTTCCTTCTGGCCCTTCATGGCCTGATGTTCCCCACTCCCCTGGCCCAGCTGCTCAACTGTCATACCACCAGGACCTGAATGAATTGCTCAGCTTGACTTAAATGCCCTCCAGCTGCCTGGGCCGCCTGTGGGGGGAGAGTGTCTGCAGGTTGAAACACCCAGACCCCAGACCAGGGTGCAAGTGACCTCCAGGGACCTGCCTGACCAGCCTGTGTTGGCCTTGGTCATTGGCATGGTTTAAACCATGTCATTTTTGCTTCACGGGGTTTTGGAGATCTTAGTTTTGGCTATTTTTGTTGCTGAATCATATCTTTCTCATGGGACAGAATCAGTTCAAAGTGAAGGAAATTATTTTCTCTTGAGTTTTTCTTCTGCCCTTGGTTGACAACCCCAGATGGGAAGTGAGCTGGCCTGGTCGGATGCTGCCCCACAGGCAGGCTCCCTGCACCTGCTGCCAGGAGCACCCCAGGGTCAGAGATCGCCTCTGCTGAGAGAGAGCTTCCTGATGGTGACAACAGTGAGCTGGCTGTTTGCTAACGTTACGAGGGGATGAAGAGTCCTGTGTCCTGACAGGCACCCAATAGGCATTTCTCTACCTAAAGTTTAAGGCATCCCCAAGTGTAGACACTAAAACAGTTATTTTAAAATAATGTATGTGATATTTTCCAGAAAGCACCAAAAGACATCATGGCAGGAAAATCAGAACTTTGTTGGACTTCTTTTTGTTGATTTTATAATTCAGTGATGTCTTTATTTTGCAACACACACTGTGGAAGGGAACTATAATCTTTTCAGTACGCGTGTCTCTGAAGGACTTAATTTGGCCCTGTCTCCCCTGAGTTTGACTTGCTTTGTAAACAAAACCACCCCTACGCCCTGACTCATCAGGAGTGGGTTTCCCCTTACTTAGGGGTGCACAGGGAGGCCCTGTAGAGGTGAGGCTCAGGGCAGGCAGGCACCACAGACCCTCACCTTCCAACACGTTCTGTCCCATAAATACCTGCTCCCACCCTTCCTGGGGTTTGACAATGGGAAGCAGCCTTCTTACCACCCAGTCCTGGTTATTTTCAAGAGCTTGTCACAGCAGGTGTGACTTTCAGTAGGACATTACCTGTGTCAGTACGTGTTGAAAATCAGAGCGAACGAGGTTATTGGGAGAACAGGTGGAGCCAAGGTAGACCCAGCTCTGACAGGAAAGCTGGCCTTCCCTGGGCTCCTGAGAAGCCCGCCAGTCTGACAGTGGTTTGCTTGTCCTTCCTCCCTCCCAGTCTCACCTGAGGAAAACCCCACCCACCTACTCCAGCTCCACCTCCATGGCAGCCGTCATTGGCAACCCGAAGCTCCCGTCAGCGGTGATGGACAGATGGCTGTGGGGGCCGATGCCATCAGCTGAAGAGGAAGCCTACATGGTGTCGGAGCTGCTGGGCTGCCAGCCCCTGGTGGGCAGTGTGGCCACCAAAGAGCGGGTCATGAGTGCCCTGACCCAGGCTGAGTGTGTCCACTTTGCCACCCACATTTCTTGGAAACTCTCGGCCTTGGTCCTCACACCCAGTGTGGATGGCAACCCTGCCAGCAGCAAGAGCTCCTTTGGCCACCCCTACACAATCCCCGAGTCCCTGCGGGTGCAGGATGACACCAGTGACGGGGAGAGTATTTCGGATTGCCCGCCCCTGCAGGAGCTGCTGCTCACAGCCGCCGACATCCTGGACCTGCGGCTTCCGGTGAAGCTGGTGGTCCTCGGCTCCTCTCAGGAGTCCAACAGCAAAGTCACAGCCGATGGGGTCATCGCACTGACACGGGCCTTCCTGGCTGCGGGTGCACAGTGTGTCCTTGTGTCTTTGTGGCCTGTGCCCGTAGCTGCTTCCAAGATGTTTCTCCACGCCTTCTACTCGTCCCTGCTGAACAGCCTGAAAGCCAGCGCTGCCCTGGGAGAGGCCATGAAGGTGGTGCAGAGCAGCAAGGCCTTCTCACACCCCTCCAACTGGGCAGGTGAGCGCAGGGCTGCCAGCTGGCACCTGTCAGGGGCCTCCCCCAGACGGGTCCTCACAACCTGGGAGAGGTGGGGAGGGCAGCATGGGAAGATTCTGGGAGAGAGCCTCCTTTGCTGAGACTTGCCCTCTGCCAAGTCAGTCTTTTGCTGCCGTGGCATTAAAATAGTCTTTTGACCAGGGAGCAGAAGTTTGCCATTGGAATGTGCATGTAAAACTCCTGAGGTGTTTACTGAATGGTCACTTTGTGGTACCCTTGTGTAAAATCCCATGACTGCAGAAGAATGGTGCAGTAGAAAGACCCTAAACTTGGTATTCAGAACACTTGGGTTTGATTTAGCTCTGCATCCAGGCTGTGTGACCTGAGACAGGTTACTAACCCTCTCTGAAGCTCCATGGTAACATGAAGATGATGGTGATGCTGATGACTCCCTGCCCATGTTTGAGATGATCTTTGAGGAATGGGTTGAATGTCTTATGATGCGTGAGGCACTGTACGTTCTGGAGAGCCGACCCCGCATGCTGTGCGGGCTTGCCGCAAGTGGTGAAAGGAGACTGTCCCCTGTGACAGCTGGTCACAGGAGGGGGACGAGGGATCCTGCCTCTCAGCTCCATGACCTTCATCCTTCAGGCTCCCTGTGAGCCCCATGCCCTCCCTGATGGGCTGCGATCCAAACCCAACTTCAGCCATTCTCCCACCAGCCTTTCACCAGCTGCGGTGGTTTTGCTGACACAACTCAAGACCTTCATTCCGTGGTGGTCTCTCAGAGTTGGCCCCATACACCTCCCAGGACGCTGCACCAGTAGGACAGCACTGACCCATAAAGCAGTGTCTTAAACCTTGAGAAGCAGAGGAACATCAAACATACTATTTCCAAACATTTATATTTTGTTTCAATGGCAAAAAATGTACCATCTATGGATATATTTAAAAGTTGGGAACAAAATGGCCTTCAACTTACTTTTCCTCCAGAATCAATCCAGTTGACAAGTGCCGATGTTTTTGGTGTCATTTTCTGAAGTTGGATAAGCCCTGAAGTGGAGCCATGGTGTTCCCAGGCCCAGCCGGTCAGCAAATGAGGAGCCTGCGGGGGCCCCGGGTGCAGAGCTGTGCTGTGTGGTGCCAGGCGGATGAGCTATGTTGATATACAGAAACATTTGTTTACATCACTAGCACAACACAGCTGTAGTGTTTTTTTGTGTGTGTGTTTTTTAAGGTATAAAAAAAAAACAACACATCACAACTATGTAGAATCTATCCTATTCTCGTGGCTGGAGAGAAACATTTAGTTGGTCCAACAGGCCTGGTCTTTGGTGGTCCTCACCTCATGGGTGAACAGGCAGTCACTGAGGTAGGGCCTGGCTACATTGCTGAGCTGCTTCTGCTGCCAGATGAGAAATCAGAGGCAATGCGGTCACGATCTCAGCACACGATGCTGGTTTATGCACTCCAGCAATCAGAAGGGCCTTTGGCCCAGCACAGTCCACAGAACATACTGCAGGGTTCGTGGGAACCCGGTCTCTATACTTAGTTATTCCCGACATGTCCCCGGTCCCTCTGTGCAGGCCCCTCCCTGTCTTCCCAGTGTAGTTAGGGACATGGCATTTTTCTTTGTTTAGTTTTAGTGACAGATAATTTAAAGTCACAACTGTGTTCTGGGGAAAACGATGTTTAATGATGCTGTCCCATTACCCTTAAAACCGGCTTTGGCTCATTCTTTTAGAAAACCATTTCCCTCCATTTGGGGGCAGGTTGGCCTAAAATTGCTTGGTGGCTTAAGGAGACTGCTCTGCCTGTGCCTCCTCCAGCCCTCCTTACAGAGCGGTGCTGAGGGAAGGACGGGATCTAGGTGGACATGTGGCCCTTCCCACCCTGGCTCAGCTGCTCATTCTTACAGCTGGAGGAGTACCTCTGGCCCTCTCGTCCAGTGGCCCCAAGGACTCGGGCACACCTGCCCCTCTGTCCCTAGGCATGTACCCAACACAGCTGTACGTCAGGGAAAACAAAGTACATCATTTCTTGAGATGGTGGCCAAGCCAGGAAGGGCCCTCGTGGTCCCAGGACATCCGTTACTGAGCAGGACTGATTCTAAAAAGGAAGGGGACTGAAGGGGACTGCCTCCGTGAGTGGGATGCTCCACAGCCCAGCCCATAGAGCAGCTGTCCTACAGGGTGATTGCGGGATGGGTGAGCTGTAGAGCCAACCCAGCTGAAGTGACAACAGGCTCTGAGGGTCCCTGTGCTCTCCACAGGGTTCATGCTCATCGGGAGTGACGTGAAGCTGAACAGCCCCTCCTCGCTCGTCGGCCAGGCCCTCACAGAGGTCCTGCAGCACCCGGAGCGTGCGCGCGACGCCCTGCGAGTGCTGCTGCACCTGGTAAGGGACTGGGGAGCCCTCACCCAGGCTCCCATGGAGCAGAAGCTGCCAGAAATGCACAAGGGGAGGCTGAATGGTTTCCACAGCACCAGGACATGAGTAGGTGGAGGAGACATTGTTCCCATACACCTGTGGGTCAAGCCAGTTGGTCCAGGTAGTGGGCATAAAGTGTGATGTCACACAGATGGTTACAAGAGTCCTCGCCAAGACCCCGGGGGAGGGACAGCCGAGCAGGGGCCTGCACCACAACTATTTCTGGGCCATGTGGCTTTGGGCAAGTCCTCTCAGCATCCTGAGCCTCAATTTCCTCATCTGCAAGCTGGGATTAAACTTTAACTTTTCAAGGTTATTGTGAGGATTAGAAGGTGAGTAGCTGGCACACAATAGCGTTCCAGTAGCTGAGATGTGGTATTTTATAGTCAGATGGCACTGGCTTTCCCCTGAACTTAGTTGGAATAAGAATCTAAGCCTGACCTTGACTGTGGCCAGCCCTGATCTTTGCAGGACTTGGGTGAGAGTACAAATACCAGGCCCATGACATTTTGTACACATTTAAAAGTTAGACATAATGCTAAGAAATAGTGATATAAACCTTGTTTCACCCTTCTACCTTGACAACCTGAAAAGCAGTTTCAAATAATTTAGAATTCTTACCCTCCTTGGAGTTCTGTGCCAGAAAGACCAGCCCAGTCCTAGCCAGAAGCCCACACCACAGCTCTTCCCAAACTTGAAGCAAACAGCTGCCCCATGGCCACCTCACAGGACAGAGGTGTGTACGAGGGCGGGCCCTGGGAGTGGGAAGTTTAGAGTCTGGGGACGGGGTTCTAGGTGGGCATGTGGAACCTGAAAACTATTGATAATTCTCAGGCCAGACTTAACGTAGCCCACATGCCTGCTGCAGATGTGCCCACGTTTTGAGGATTTGGGGAGACTATCTCCACTAACTTCTTGTCTGTGCCTGGAAATTGCATAGAGCCCTTGAGTCTGGGGCCCTTCTCAGGTCCCTGTCAGCCTGTCACCCTCTTTCTTGCAGCCGCCCCCAGACTACTTTTCTTAAATAACGGAACTGCCCTCTCTACCTGTTTGGTTTGCTTCTCCGAGACCAAGCTGTGGAGCAGGCCTCTCAGCGGCTCCCCATTTGGCCTTGAAGCTCTTAGGGCACATTTAAAGGTTTTCATTATTGGCTTCATCTGGTTTGACTGCAGAGGCCATGGGTCAAGTTCACCAGCCCTTATGTCCTTCTAATCACTCTCCGTGCCCCTTGACTCTGTGTGCAGTGTCCTCAAGGCCCTTCCAGCCTGATGGACAACCAGCTGGCTAGTATCTGTCTTGCCCAGGAACACTCATTTCTTCCTGCCTGTGATGTCAGCCCACAGCAACAAGATTTTACATAAGAAAAGTGTCAGGTTACATCTTGGAATGACTCTTCTGTCCCTCCAGTGCTGGCATAAGTGTCTCGGGGCATGCAGCATCTCAGGATGGGCTGAAGTTGTCTTTATAGAGAGAGAACTGCCAGGGGAAGGTCTGAGGCTGTGAGGAGCGCTCATGGGGAGAGAAAACATTGTAGTTACCTGATGTGTTTGGCCCTGGAAGTGGGGAGGGCCACGTGGAGGAGGTACAGGTCCTGGAGGCAAGTGCTGTGGGTGAAGGATGAGTTGGAGAGGTTTTGCCAGCCAGGGCCCTGGGATGGGCACTATTTGGTGTATGGGGCACTGAATAGGGGGGGGGGGGGGGATGGCTTGAAGGTCTGAGATTTATTCTAATGAGAGGTAACTATGTATGGTTTGGACAGGCTCCTGACCTCAGACTGGCTTTCAAACACATCACTTTAGTGTCTGTGGAGGAGAGCCTGGGGCAGGAGAAGATGGGTTAGGGGAGGGGCAGAATTCTTCCGTTTGCACCAACCCTTGCTGGCTCTGATTATAACATCCCTCTCCTCTGCAGCCTCCCTTTCAAGAAGCTAGGCTGTTGCTGCAATGCAATGGTCCTCAGGCCCAGGTGCCCTGCACTGGCTTCATAGATGGGGCTTTGATTTCCCCAAAGCCACTCAGAGAAACCAGGGCTGGCACCTGAGCATAGCAGCGCCTCACTCTCCCTCTTTCTTCCCCTTCCAGGTGGAGAAGTCCCTGCAACGCATTCAGAACGGGCAGCGCAATGCCATGTACACGTCCCAGCAGAGTGTGGAGAACAAAGTGGGTGGCATCCCTGGCTGGCAGGCCCTCCTCACCGCCGTGGGCTTCCGGCTGGACCCCCCAGCCAGTGGCCTGCCAGCGGCTGTCTTCTTCCCAACCTCCGACCCAGGCGACCGGCTGCAGCAGTGCAGTAGCACTATCCAGTCCCTGCTGGGTGAGCCTTGGGCAGGGCGGGGCCGGAGGGGCTGGTGGCTGTGGCGCCTGCACTCACCAAGATGCTGGGTAGGAGAGTGTCTTGAGAAATGGCTGAGTCCCAGACACAGACTTCTGATTTAGAGGAAACTAGTGCTCTTGACCTGATCATTTGATTTGCAATGGCAAGGCATCCTTTGCCCATAGAGTACTTCCCTGGCTCTCCCTCTTCCTGGGTGACTGAGGTAATGCTAGGTGAAAAGCAGCCCCTACTAACATTTAATCAGCAGCTTCGGATCTGAGAACAGTGCAGTGTCCCCAGATGAAGTGGGTTGCAGAAGCTCAGGGATGACCTTTGTGCATCACTCAGAGGGGTGATGCTGCCTGAGTGGCTGAGACAGGGTTTTAGAAATGTGATCCTGCACCTGGAGGACTGGAGCAGGGTCAGGACTGGTGCTTGCCCTCAACCTGCCTTTCTTGGAGATCGTCCTCTGCTGTCAGACATGGATGTGCAGGGCTGGCTGTCCTGAAGGCCACCAAAGATGAGCATTTGGGGCTCTCTGCTCTGGGAAGGCAGCAGGACTGTGGGTTCAGAGATCCCTCTGAATAACACCCATCTCCCTCTTGGTTTAGGTCTTCCCAACCCCGCCCTCCAAGCCCTCTGCAAGCTCATCACTGCCTCGGAGACAGGCGAGCAGCTCATCAGCCGGGTGAGTCCAGCTAAGACGGCCGAGCCCAGGCTTGAGGGCGCCATGCCGAGTTAGAAAGAGGGTGACTTGGTCCTGAATAGGAATTTGCAAGTAAAGTAGTCTACTTGTTTTTTTCAGCCTTTGTGATTAGAAGGAAGAGGCAAAAGCTGGGAGTAAGCATGTGCTAGACACAGAGGGGCACTGAATCCCAAGAGCTTAAGGGCCTTCAGAGAACACTCAAGGGGCTGCTGTCACCTGTAATCTCAGGGCGTTTTCTGAACTCTCCATTCAGTGGCCTCCTGCACCCTGTCATTCCACCCGTGTTTTCCTGCTAACGGACAAGCGTTAAACAGTCACCTTCCCTAAGCCAGAAGGTGAGGGGCCAGGTGCTCTAGTGCTTAGTCTCAGATAAAGTGTGAACTCCACTTGCAACAAAATAGCCACTAAGGCACAGCAGTGATCCCAACAGCTCTATTTCAAAGTACCACTTACCAGGTTTTTAAAAATGTGCTTTCTATTAAGGCAGTGTAGATCTAATTCAGGTATCAGGAGGATTCTGACTCTCAGGGCTCCTATTCTTCCTACTGGCTACGAGGTTTGGCACAAGCCCCAGGGTGATAACCATGGGTACGAGGGCTTCTGGAGGAAGCAGCAACCCTGAAGAGCATGGAACAGTTTTCTCTGGTCCACCTGAGTGTGATAATTTGAAAAAATAACATGCATTATTGCATATTTATCAGCAGATATCACTTTAGACAGAAATATTGCTACATGGAAATAAAGCTCCTCCCGTTAGAATTAACCTCTGAAAGTCTGAGTGGTGCCTGGAGCCTCCACATCTGTGAGGTTGTTTGCAGCCTGGATTTGAACATAGCTCAGTGATCTGGCTCCTTTGTTGAATTCCTACTCATTTTATAGTAAGTGTGTTACATCTACTTTTAAGTAGAATCAGGACAACACTTGTGCGATGTTGCATATTAAAGTGAACCCAGGTGGGCCCGACGCCTGTGCTCTACAAAGAAAGTTAGAATTAATACTTGCAGGACAAGACAGAGTCTAGTTGCTTAATTTCTTGGTTTTGGTGGCAGCAAAGGGACTCTCCTGATACCCTTCTCTGCCTGGCCCAAGGAATTGTCCTGGGCTGCCCACTGTGGCTGGTGGACATTTCCTGAGTCACTATGGACTCTGGTTTACAGAGTGGCCTATTCATACTCACTGTGCCCCTTCGCCTGGCAAGGAAGGGTAGGACATGGTTGACCCTGAGCCCCTGACCCCGAGTGCTTCTGGTCTGGGTGTGGCTGTTCATTTTCCTGTGTCCCTGCTGACTCTTGCTCCTCTCCCCTCTGGGTCAGAGCCTCAGGCCTGGTATGGCGCTTCCTAAAGCAGTGATCAGCTCGTGTTGCATAACAACCTGTGCTTAAGTCTAAACTGTCTCTTTCTCTCTCTTTTTCTTTCTTTTTCTTATAATCTGCTGGCCGAAGGCTGTTAAAAATATGGTTGGAATGGTGAGTACTACTTTAAGTAGCAACTATTGTCAGGTGAGCCCCTCAACCCACCCACCCACCCCCGAGGTCCCCTTGGCATGCTCTGAGCACACGTGCTGTGCTGTCTCTCAGAGTCACATGCACGTGCCAACACTCGCTCGGACTGGGGTGACTAATGCCACTTTCTCAGGCGGTCCATCCCTTCCTCTGCTCTGGCTCCCCCTTTCCTGCTCCACCCTCTTGTTCTTGATTTGACCTTTCAGTTCTATCAGAACAGCAGAGGCAGAAGCAACTGAGTAGTGTTTATAGATTCGGGGAATCTGAAACAACTCAGCGGGTTGAGTGCTGAGGCTCCAGAGCAGGGGTGGGGAACGTCTGGCCTTGCCAAGTTATTAGAGATGAGTTCATGAAATGCTGGACCAAATATAGGAGGCTAAATTATTATTGTATGGCCCACAAATGATGTAATAAATATCCAAATGGCCCTTGGCAAAAAAAGGTTCCCCACCCCTGCTCTAGAATGTAACCTTGGATTCTTCACCATTTACCTCAAGATCATAAAGATGATTTTAATTAAAAAGACAAAAAGAGAGGGAGATGACCACGCCTATAAAGCGCCCCCCACCAGCCCCTCTCCTGTGCTCAGTAGCCCTGCAGCAAGTGTGCTCAAGGGAAGACGTGAGGCTGGAGGCAGAAGCCCTCACTGTGGGCTGGCCTGTGACCTTTACCAACCCACTGCCCCTTGAGTTTCCCACAGAGAGAACAACAGGCATGAGACACTCGAGTATTTCAGATGCTTTACAAACACAAGCTCATTAGTGATGACAGTGACAGGCGAGAGGAGAGTGACTTAGGGACAAATCCTAGGTGGGCCGGAGGGGAAGGAGATTTGGGGAGGAGCTCACGTGTTCCCTCTTACTCAGCTCCACCAGGTGCTGGTCCAGCTGCAGGCCTGCGACAAGGAGCAGGACTTTGCTCTGGCTCCCATCCAAGTCTCCATCAGTGTCCAGCTGTGGCGGCTCCCCGGCTGTCACGAATTCCTGGCGGCTCTAGGTAGGAAAGACTTATTAATTTGTTTCTTTAGTTCTATTTTTGAAAAATCAAGTTTTCTCCTAATTCCTTTTTGGTAAAGTTGGCTCTCAGGGGTTTTCTATCTCCTTAGATATTTTGTTACTTAAATAGTTACCTCAGAGGTTCTAGTGGTTTAGCACAGTTCCCAAAATCGCTCCCCAGCTTTGTCCCATTTCCCTTAGGACTTTTTCTCTCAGTTGTGGTCATTTTAATATGAATCTGCTAGATTCAGTTCCGTTGGGATTCAGGCTGTGATTAAAAGTTAAATAGTCATAAAACAATGGTTTTAATAGTGGAAACTGGCAGAAAGGAAATACTATTGGAACCACCTTAGCTTTTACTGTGGGACCTAGAACTGCACGTACAGGCTCCTGTTTAATCAGGTGCTCACTGTCCTTTTCTGAACTGAGGCAGCTCCCGACAACTCCCTTTGCTCCACTTGTGTCTGTGTGACTTGCTTGGGAGTCATTCACACCATCACTTTTTTTCGAATACCTGTCAGTGCCAGCCCGTGTCCTACGCACTGGGGATGCGGCAGTGAGCAGAGGACAAAAGGCCCTGCCCTCTTAGACAGACAGTAACTACCTAATCTAAGGGAGGCACCTGAGAAGGTGAGGTGCACTGTGACAGAAAAAACTAGCGGTCCTAGTGACTGGCATGAGGGAGGGCCTTTGGTTTTAACCAGAGAATGGGGAGTCTTTGGAGGACGGCACAGCCTGAATTCAGTTAAGGCAGGACAGAATTTTCTTCTGGTTGTAAGGCCCAGATATTCAGTATTGGGCCACTTTTTCTAACCCATTTTGTAGATGACCTTTCCCAGCCAACTTCAACTTAAGGCTGGCTCCACTGGTTTTTGAAGGTAACAAGGGAAACCCACAAAGCCCCTACCGTACATGTCCCCTGTGAATAGTTAACTTGGATGTCCTTTAGGCCTGTATTTCCCTAAAGTAGTTTTCTTGGTGTAAACATAGTACATTTTTATCTAAATAAAAGTGGTCAGCAGCAGATGGAGCAAGAGTGAGAAAGGCCAGGTCTATACCCAGGACACATCTCTTTCACTTCCATGACGGGCTGTAGGGCTAGTAACACAGGTGAGTAAGGAGATGGAGCCACGACCTTTCTTTATAAAGGAAAAGCTCTTCCGCGCACAGGGCCTAAGCCTCCTGTGGGTGTCGGTGTGATGGAGCCAGACCTCCTTACCTGTGAACTGGATGTTTCAATGCCCTTTGTCAGGTGTGTCACTGGCTCTCTGGTGCTGGGGTTGTGGGTGATTTTCCTTGATGTTTCTCTACTTCTCTGTACTTTCAAAATCCCATGGATACTCAAGGCATGAGTTGGTACACACATACTTATAACTTCCAGATCCTGTGGACTGAGATGGGGGAGGGAGGGCGCGGCAGCGAGGAGTTTGTAGGCTGGGCATGTAGAGAAGTGGCTCCCTCACTCTGAGGGCTCCGAGGCTCTGAAAGACGCCCTCTTTCCTGTCCTCCACGTGAAACACATGCCATCAAAACCCATCACAGGGCTGTTGGTTATTTAGAGGACTGAGTTCTATTAGAATCATTTTGGTAACATAGAGGTTTCTAATTAAAATATTATATTTATATTAATTTGTTTTTAAATACAGAGTTCCCTGAGACCTTCCTGTTGCTTTCAGGGACTGTTTATGATTCAGAGAGGAAAATGTCCCATAGCAACCAGAATGCTGAGTGGCTCTTTGAATAAACCTAAGTCCCAAAGGAAAGACAGTCACACCACTATCAGAATCCTTGAGTAAGAATACTATCTAGACAAATCTCTCCTTTAGTAACTACTCTGTCATGAACGGCGCAGCATGCTGGCAGCATTGTAAACAACAGGTTCCAATCACTGCAGCAGTGAGATCAGAGGAGGGAAAGGGTCTGGTGTCACAGGGGCCTGCGTCCGGGACTTCACCACCAAGGGTTTGTGTGGTTAGCAGAGCTCAGGGATCTGCTGAGGAGGCTGTGAAGACTCTCCATGCTTAAGGCTCTTCAGGCCCTAAATTCTTGCTTCGCGGTGCCTTTCTGTGTTCAGAGCCCTTCATCACAGCATGTTTGACTTCTTCCTGGGGCGATGCACTGGGTGCCTCTGTAGCATCTCTTAAGAGGCTGGAGTGCTGTGGCAATAGCTCATTTGAGGCTCATGCTCTTTGTTGTGCCCCAAGTCTCAGTCAAACCCTTAGGCTCGCGGAGCAGCCCCTCTTGGGCTTTGGCAGAGTGGAGTCCCTGCAGGGTAGTTTAGCCGAGAGAGCAGATTGAGATTCTCCACCATCACAGCTCACTCCAAAGCCCTTGGCAGCAGACACTGACCACGTATGAAGATATTGTCCTTGCCACTGAGAAGCTTCTACCAGCTCTGCATACTGGACCCAATGCCAAAGAGAGTGGCCAGTTTTTGACGTGGACTGACTCCTTTAAGTGGACTGTTCTATGAAAGAATGGAGAAAACAAATGTTAATGAGCCTTACTAATTCCAACCCTCAGCTCTCAAGAAGGCAGGAAAGCAGCCAATGCTCTGAAGGGACTCGGGAGCCCCAGGCAGGGTGCTTGCGGAGGGGTCTGTGGGGGTTCCCATGACACTGTCTGAGGAGCCCTACAGCTCTCATCCTTTTCAGGATATGGAATCTTCCCTAAGGAAACAGATGTTGACGCTCTTTGTTCCTCTAGGTTTTGATCTCTGTGAAGTTGGTCAAGAGGAAGTAATCCTGAAAACCGGGAAACAAGCCAGTCGGAGAACCATGCACTTTGCACTCCAGTCCTTGCTCGCCCTTTTCGGTAAGAGCTCCGTCCAGTGCCCCTGGGATCAGACACCAGCACATCTAGCAACATTTTAGGAAGGGGAAAGAAATGTGAAGAAACATTTGTGTGTGTGCATGTGTTAGGGACTGTTCAAGAGCAGTAAAGAAACTCCCTGCTCTTATGGAACTTACGATTAAAATACACGTAGTAGATTAGATGAGGTGCTGCCAAATGCCATGAAGAAAACAAGCTGAGTATACTGGACTACAGAGTGAAACAGACGCCGCAGAGCAGAGAGAATAGGGAGGAGTGGCACCAGGGACACCTGCCTACCTGACCTTTAAAGGGCCAAGCTGGCTGCAGAGTGGAGATGAAATGCTGGCTCGATGGTAGCCATGGTTTGAGGGCAGAACCAACAGGATCTGTTGAAGAATGTCAGACAGAGGGAGACATCGAAGGTGATGCCCTATTTTTGGGAACAACTACTGGAAGGTACTACCTTTTGATGAAACCTTGAAAGGAGCAGGAAGAATGAGTTTGAGTTTTATCTTGGACATACTCAGTTTTGTTTGAATCCTCACCTAAGGATATGTTTTTTATTGATTGGAGAGAGAGTGAAACATCAATTGGTTGCTTCCCATATGCACACCAACCTGGGACTGAACCTGCAACCTTTTGGTGTACAGAATGATGCTCCAACCAACGGAGCCACCAGGCTAGGCCGGTTTTGAAGTATCCCATTAGACACATACATAGGCAGCTGGTTCTAGAATCCAGGGAGAGGCCATGGTGGAGATGCATGTGTGCATACAGGTCCAGAGGGAAGGGGACTGTAAGCATGCCAGGGTTCAAAGGTCACAAAGATGAGAAGAGGCCTGGGAAGGAGTCATCAGAGAAGGCAGAGTGCCATCGACTGCAGAACTGAGGAGTGAACACTGATGTGGTAACATGGACGTTACTGGTGACCTTTATGAGAACTGGGAGGAGAGGCAGTACAGAGATGGGGCCAGAGCTAGAGAGATGGGGGGTTTGGTTCTAGGACGGGGCATCATAGATTGCCTGCAGGCCTCGGACAGAGCAGGAGGCAGACATGGGGGTCCCAAGAGAGAGAGAGCAGAGTGGAGAGTGCATGGTGGTTGCGGCAGTGTCTCCTAGGGTGTTTCTGTCCCTAGTTAGGATGTCCTTTTCCCAACAGGACTGTGTTTTTCAGAATTACAAGATGAATTCAAGTTGTATATAAGTAGCACTTGTATAAATTCTTTACTA
Source organism: Murina feae (assembly GCA_004026665.1). Classification (NCBI taxonomy): domain Eukaryota; kingdom Metazoa; phylum Chordata; class Mammalia; order Chiroptera; family Vespertilionidae; genus Murina; species Murina feae. The sequence goes on along the minus strand of PVJC01006788.1, from coordinate 22,633 downwards.
GCTTCTATTCATATAAAGATGCTTGTGGTTTTGAAAGAAAAATCAAAACCATACAGAATTGTAACTGCCTTGTGGATATATACGTTTTGTTTTAGATTCTACTGAGCTGCCCAAGCGCCTCAGCCTTGACAGCTCGTCTTCTCTGGAGTCCCTGGCCTCAGCCCAGTCTGTCTCCAATGCCCTGCCCTTGGGCTACCAGCACCCTCCCTTCTCTCCCACTGGTGCAGAGAGCATCGCTTCGGACGCCATCTCTGTGTACAGTTTGAGCTCCATCGCCTCCTCGATGAGCTTTATCTCTAAGCCCGAGGGTAGTTCAGAAGGTGGGGGTCCCCGAGGACGGCAGGACTATGAGAGGTCCAAGAATGCTTACCCACAGCGATCCACCCTGCCTCGGAGCCAACTATCCCCCCAGACCCGCCCTACAGGCAGCAAAGATGAAGAAGAATATGAAGGGTTTTCCATCATTAGCACTGAGCCTTTGGCAGCCTACCAAGAAAACAGAAAAACACGCTTCTCACCAGATTACAAACAGTCCCGAGTAGGGACAACTGGAGGTGTGAAAGTTTCTATAAGCTCCAAGGGGAGCATAAGTACTCCAAATTCTCCAGTTAAAATGACTCTGATTCCCAGCCCAAACTCACCCTTTCAAAAGGTTGGAAAACTAGCAAGTTCAGATACGGGAGAATCAGACCAGTCTAGCACAGAAACAGATAGCACTGTGAAATCCCAAGAAGAGAGCAACCCAAAGCTGGATCCACAAGAGTTGGCCCAGAAAATTCTAGAGGAGACACAAAGTCATCTTATTGCAGTGGAACGTCTTCAGAGGGGTGGCAGTCAGACCAGCAAGAGTAACAACCCAGAAGATGGCATTTCCATGCCAAATAATGCTGCCATCTTCAGAGCATCAGAAACAAGCGCGTTCAGCAGGCCTACCCTCTCCCATCAGAAGAGTCAGCCATCACCAATTACTATTAAACCAAAGCCCCCAGCCAGAAGCTCATCCCTGCCCAAGGTGAGTTCAGGATACAGCAGCCCCACCACCTTGGAGGTGTCCATCAAAGACAGCTCGAGCCAGCATAGTGGCCGCCCCTCGCCCGGCTCCGATTCCCAGACTTCCCTGACTGACCAGCCTCTCTTTAAACTGAAGTATCCCAGCTCTCCTTACAGTGCCCACATTTCCAAATCACCAAGGAACATGTCCCCAAGCTCAGGCCACCACTCTCCTGCTGGCAGTGCACCATCCCCAGCGCTCTCCTATTCCTCAGCTGGTTCCGCTCGCTCGAGTCCAGCTGATGCTCCCGACATAGACAAACTGAAAATGGCAGCCATTGACGAAAAGGTGCAGGCTGTGCACAACCTGAAGATGTTCTGGCAGAGCACACCCCAGCATTCCACAGGACCCATGAAAATATTCCGGGGGACCCCTGGAACAATGACTTCCAAAAGAGATGTCCTCAGTCTGTTGAATCTGTCACCTCGGCACAACAAGAAGGAGGAAGGCGTAGACAAGCTTGAACTCAAGGAGCTGTCTCTGCAACAACACAGAGAAACACCACAAAAAGCCCCTCCCAACGGACACTGGCGCAGCGAGACCACCGCGTTGAGCACGCTGCCACCACCCGCCCGCCCTCCCGCCGCCCCCACACGCCCTTTGAGACTTCCTTCTGGCAACGGCTACAAGTTTCTGTCCCCAGGGAGATTTTTTCCTTCCTCTAAATGCTAGAGCATCTTTGTGCCCAGGGACTCAGTGCAGCAGCCTGCAGAGGACCCGTCGTTCGCTTGGCCTACTCCTTGTCTGAGTGCAGTCACCCCACAAAGCCACCAGCTATCTCACAAAGGGTGCACTCCAGGCAAGGGCACCACCACACACACACAGATGGTGGCTTCTCTGGGCCAGATCACCAAAAGCCAGCACTTCTGTGGGATTGGGACAGGAGGCTTACGGAATTTTCTACACACTTCACCAAATGTTTACCTTTGAACTCTCTGCTTCTCATCTTTGATGTGATTCGACAGGATTTTTGTATTAAAAATGGCCAGGGTTCTGGGATGGGGAGCGGAAAGGGAGCACATATTTTGCTAAGAGGTATATATGCAGTACCTTTTATACACAGAAATACAAATAGAGCTTTTTTAAGGCTTTCAGGTGCTGACTGGGGGTGGGATGTATAAAATCTCTCAAACTTGAATTCTACATGAAAATGTTATATTAGCCAAAAACAGAATAATGGTTTAAAAAATGCCAATGATTTTAAATTAAATTGTAGCAGTTTTGGTACCATCACATAACAATGCAATAATTCACATCAAAACAGCGCTTCCATCCTGAACTTGGTTTTGTCGAGTCTACAACTGTCCTTGGGGCCCACCGTCAACCAAACTTGAATTTTCTTAAAAAATTTATATAACTCTTATCCAGGCATTTCACAACTATGCAATTGCGCTTTAAAATGCAACTTTGTGCTTTTAAAACATTACTGACTTTTTTGTACATGGATAAACAACTTGGTTTTATTATCAATAGTAATTTGCATTTATAGCTATTATTTTTAAAAGCTCGGAAAGTTTTTTAAAATGTCAAATTTTGAATAGTCATCAGTAAGTAATTATCAAGCTTTGGGGTGGAAAGACTGAAATTATTCCGTTTCCTTATAAGCAAAAAAAAAATAAAAAAAATCCTCTAACTAGATTTAATCAGAATCTAGCCTTCCAGCTCCTATTCCCTTTATTAGCTGCTTTATTTCATATTTTCCCATCTCCAGGCCTCTAAAACCACTTCTAACTCTGTTGCCAGGTTCCCACAATCCCAGCACCCCACATCTGTTAGCCCACAGGGACCCTCATCTTAGCTGTGACTAGGGCCCCTGCTCCCCTCCCACAGAAGGCTTTAATGTCCTAGCCTGAGAAGGGCCTTGGGTGGTTTACATGCAAATACTGCTGAACAGGAAACATACATCCCTGAAGGTGTTGCCAGCTGGGAAGAGACAAAATAATAGTCTAGGGAGGGATGACATTAACATATCCGAATAAAATGCAATGCTGAAAGTCCTATCAGTACTAAGGTTAGTTGGAGAATTTAAAGAAGCCGCTCTTAGGTAATTCTAAAATGAAAAGCCTTCATCCTCACTGTGAGGCTATATGTTTATCACACAAAGGTGGGCTTTGCCCAGGGCACCAGCAACACAGGGAGGGAGTGGACATGAGGGGCCTGGCATAAGGGTCACAAACATCAAGACCCACAGGAGGAGTTTTTAACCTTGGGTAGGATCTCACTTTGTAAACATACACTGACAACTTGCCCTGTTCCTCAGTATACCCTGAAAAGAGGAATGGATAATATTTATCCAATTTGTGTTATTATTCTCTGCTATGTCATAGAGGCTTTTGCATTTAACCCAACAGCCATGACCACAAAAGCAAACAATAAGGCTGTCCCAGTCTAACCCTGATCTAATACTGGAAGAGAAATAACTTTATAAAGAAGCAAGCAATTATGAGGTTAACTTTATGTCAGTAGGAAAAAAATAAGTGGTAATAAAAGTACTAGTGTAGCAAATGAAAGCCAAGTTTATAGCACTGTGCATTAGATAACAAAATCAGGTTCTCCGTTATGAAAACTAAACCTCAAAATAAATTTCTGAATCTATATGTAGATAGTTGGGCTGTTCCTTTCTTAGCAAATCTCAGCCTCTTTCCCAAGTGCCAAGGAGCTCTGGACGAAAGGCCTGAGGTCTGTGCTCTGTCCGTGAGGACAAGGCTGCTTACCCGTTCGTCCACCTCTAGCTCATGCCTCCACCACACACACCGCTCCCTGCGGTTATCAGGCCAGCTGGGAAAATTCGTGCACCCTAACTTGGTTTCAGTCCTACGTGCATTGTTGTTACAGGTTTCATGTTGAAAAGCCAAATGGTATATGTGTTTTTTGTTGTGATTCTAGATACAAGCTACAATGAGGGAAGGCTGAGATGGTGAAATAATAGGACCAAACAAAATCACGGTAGAGTCGTTGCTTTATGTTTACTATCACTCTTGGTGCTTTGTACAGGAGTAAAATGGATGTACAATCAGAGTGAATTTTTCAGGCTACACTGAAAAGAATAAGTATGCACTTAAAAATTGTGAGATTGGGTAATTCACAGACTTCTTTGTACAGATCAAGAGTTGGCAAACTACAACCCACAGGCTAAATCTGTCAGAGGCCTGGTTTGTTTTTGTTTTGTTTTTTTACAGCCATGAGCTAGAAATGGATTTTACATTTTAAAATAGTTATCTAAATACCCACATAATATTCTTGATTTTTTCCTCTTGGCTTATAAAGCCTAAAATATCTAAATACTTGGCCTTTTAAGAAAGTTTGCTGAATCCTGGTATAGATTAACAGAAAACATAATTAGAATAATGTGTTGTTTCTATAATCGAGGGGAATTGTCAGGTTATAGACAAAATCGATTTGCGTTCATGAGAACTCTGAGTCACATGGATAGAAGCGAATGACTCTCCCATACATATAGTCTTTGGCTTTTTGCTCCACTTTGGAAGGAGTCAATGGATGTGGGTAATATTTACAAAAGTAACTTTTTCTTTTCCATATGCAAATCCCATTGGTACAATTCGATTTCAGCTCAGGAAACTGGAATGCCCTGCCCCTACTGTATTCATCAGATGCAAATACACTGAACACAAGCAATAAAATCTCCCTTTCCTGGAAACCTTGGTATGACCACAAAGCAAGGTAGTAGTAGATTCTACCTTAATTCTCACCTGTGAACTACTCAACTACTTTGCCTTTTAACTAAGTCAAAATACCAAGACACAAGTAGCTACTAAAATTTACATTAGTGTATAGTAAAATGAAAAAATTCTCACCTCCATCCATTTGAAAAAAAACAACACAACTCACATTGCTCACACTAATACTTGCTGGGTCTCAGCAGGAGACTAGTGCTGCATACACTGTCCCTATTCTGACCTTGTCCCAGTGACTCTAAGTAGGTGATCATGGTAGCAAGTCTCAGTATGGTGCCTGCCTGTCACACCACCTCCCACCACAAGGGGAACTGTCACTTTGTTAGTTTCACTTCAGGCTGGAAAAACTACCACCCAATAATCTGGTTTGCTTTTAGTAAGTAGGCAGAAAGTGAAAAGTGTATAATATTTCATCACATATTTTGTTGTTTTATCTAAAATAATTGTACATGTGGTTTGTGAACTGGGCCCTTGTTTGTGCCAGATCCTTCAAAGATATTCCATGTAAGGACACCTGTGGTCACCTCTCCCTTCCTCAGACCCCTGCCCCACTTGGGACTCATACCCGTTGTATGCAGAGGTAGCCATCTTTGGCCTATGTGGACATTTTTGTAAATTACAGTTTCCAGATGGCATTAAACTTTTTATATTATGAAATTTATCATGTAAAAAGAACTTCATATTTTTATTGAGATTGCTAAGGCACTTGGCCTTCTTTTGTGATTTCAGTGTCTATTAAAGCATGAGTTCCCTCAGTTTCGAGTGCTGTATCTGAATCACTTTCTATACACATTCCACACTTTCTAGGTCTCTTTGCAGTGCACAGGGTAGTCATGTGTCATTAATAAGCACGTATCTCTATCTAGAGGTTTATCCTTGTAAATACACTGGACCCTCATATTTGCCAGGAAGACAATGGACAACAGGCCAATGTGCATGCAGGCTTCTCCAGCGCCAAGGCACTAGGTATCTGTTAGTGGGTGGCTATTTAGATGCTAAATGCTTCTGATATTCCGTGATCATAGTTGGAGGACCAGAAAATTCTAATCATATTAAGTGTTTAAACAAAACAAAACAGAGTTCATTACAACCAGATCCTTATATCTAAAGAAACTTCCAAGGTAAGTATTTCAGAAAGAATGAAAACAGTCCTACATGTAAAAGTCTGAGAAGTATGATGGACTAGTGAACAAAGAACTAGGTACATGTGAATAAATCAAACACTGACTGTATAAACAGAGTACTATCTTATTTAGGTAACAATAAAAAAATACTAGATGATAACATGTAAAACAAGGAAGTTAAAGTATCACAGGTTGTTTGGGAAGAGTAAAATACTTTTTAGAGTAAACTAAATAAATGTACATAATCACCCACAAAAATAGAAATAGATGGCTATACTTCCAAAATAGCTGGGGGATGAAAAATGAGTAACATTTTAAAAGCTTAATTGATCTAAAGAAATAGAAAAAAGGAGAGAGCAACAACAAAAACTATTTTAAAAGTAAGACAAATACAAAATAAGATGAAAGAAAAATTACCAATAATCATGATAAATTTCAGTGAACTAAATAATTAAAAAGGAGATCGATAGGCAATAGCAATATGTCACATGCTCCTTAAGAAACTCCTTAAGAAACTATATACTATTTGGAAAAAAAACACACCAAAGCATATGGCCCCAATAGGTTGACAATAAAAGAATCAGCAAAATAACTATTAAAGTAAAAGGCACCAATAAAAAAAAAAAAATAGAAGACTCCTATCCTAATGTTTAATAGCAGAAAGGCAAAATTCTAAATTGGTATGCAGATAACCATATAGTTTCAAAATTCATAAGGTAAAAATTGGCAGAACTACAAGTTTGGGAAACTACACTATCGTACTTTGAGATTCTACCCACTACTCTGAATTACTGATAGTTGAAATAGAAATTTAGAAAGCATATAGGTTTAAACAAATTCAGCAAACAGGCTTATGAAATGGAAAGAGCCTGGTTTCTGATAGTGAATCTATACTCTTCACAAGACAAGTCTACAGCTAACATCATATTCAATGGGCAAAAAATTCGCCATTTCCTCTAAGAACAGGAATAAGACAAGGATGCCCACTTTCACCACTCCTGTTCAACATAGTATTGGAAGTGCTAGCCATAGCAATCAGACAAGAAGAAATAAAAGGCATCCAAATTTGAAAAGAAGTAAAATCGTCATTATTTACAGATGAAATGATATTGTACATAGAAAACCCTAAAGACTCCATCAAATAATTACTAGAATTAATAAATGAATTTGGCAATGTAGCAGGATACAAAATTAACACTCAGAAAACTATGGCTTTAAAAAATATATTTTTAGTTATTTTAGAGAGGAAGGGAGAGGGAGAGAAAGAGGTAGAAACATCAATGATGAGAGAGAACCACTGATCAGCTGCCTCCTACACGCCCCACACTAGTGATCGAGCCCACAACCTGGGCAAGTGCCCTGACCGGAATCGGACCATGACCTCCTAGTTCATAGGTCATTGCTCAACCACTGAGCCACACCACCTGGGCTCTTATGGCTTTTTTATGTACCAATAATGAACTCAGAGAAAGAGAAACTAAAAAAAAATCCCATTTACCATTGCAACAACAAAAAAGATTAAGACACCGAGGAATAAATTTAACCAAGAAGGTAAAGGACCTGTACTCAGAAAATTACAGGATGCTGAAAAAATAGAGATAGATAAAAAGAAATGGAAAAATATACCATGATCATAAACTGGTAGAATCAACATCATTAAAATGTCCATACTACCTAAAGCAATCTATAGATTCAATGCAATCCCCATTAAAATACCAATGGCATATTTCACAGACCTATAACAAACTCTCCAAAAATTCATCTGGAATAAGAAAAGACCCTGAATAGCTGCAGCAATTTGAGAAGAATAAAGTTGGAGGGATTACAATACCAGATATCAAGCTATAATACAAAGCCACTGTTCTCAAAACTGCATGGTACTGGCACAAGAACAGACATATAGACCAATGGAACAGGACAGAGAACCCAGAAATTGACCCAAGCCATTATGCTCAATTAATATTTGACAAAGTAGGCAAAAGCATACAATGGAGTCAAGACAGTCTCTTCAATACAAGGTGTTCAGAAAATTGAACAGATACATGCAAAAAAATGAAACCAGACCAACCTACGCCATACACAAAAATAAGTTCAAAATGGATAAAGGACTTAACTGTAAGACAGGAAACCATAAAAATCCTGTAAGACTCCATAGGCAGCAAAATAGCAGACATATGTCGTAGCAATATCTTTATGGACACAGCTCCTAGGGCAATGGAAACTAAGGAAAAAATAAACAAATGGGACCTCATAAAAATAAAAAGCTTCTGCACAGCAAGAGAAACCATCAACAAAACAAGAAAGCCCCACTGCATGGGAGAACATACTTGCCAATGTTATCTCTGATAAGGTTTTAATCTCCAAAATTTATAGGGAACTCATACAACTTAACAAAAGGAAGATAAACAATCCAATTAAAAAATGGGAAAAGGACCTAAATGGACATTTTTTGAAAGAGGACATACAGAAGGTCCAGAGACATATGAAAACATAATCATCCGAGAGATGCAAATCAAAACAGTGAGGTACCATCTCACACCTGTCAGAATGGGTATCATTCACAAATCAGCCAACAAGTGCTGGTGAGGATGCGGAGAAAAAAGAACTCTCCTGCACTGCTGGTGGGAATGCAGACTGTGCAGCCACTATGGAAAACAGTATGGCGTTTCCTCAAAAAATTAAAAATGGAACTTCCATTTGACCCAGTAATCCCACTTCTAAGAAATATATCCCAAGAAAACAGAAACACCAATCTGAAAGGATATATGCACCGCTATGTTCATAGCAGCACAATTTATAATACTGTAGCTAAGATTTGGAAACAGCCTAAGTGCCCATCAGCAGATGAGTGGATTAGAAAACTGTGGTACATCTACACAATGGAATACTACACTGCTGTAAAAAAGAAGTAATTCTTACCATTTGCAACAGCATAGAGAGAACTGGAGAGCATAATGCTAAGTGAAATAAGCCAGTCAGAGAAAGATAAATATCACATGATCTCACTCATCTGCAGAATATAGTGAACAACATAAACTGATGAAGAAAAATACAACCATAGTCATTAGAAGCATCGAACAGACTGTCCAACCTATGAGGGAAGGCGGGGGGCGGGAGTGAGAGGGAAAGAGGTCAACTAAAGGATGTATATGCATGCATATGAGGCATAACAATGGACACAGACAGAAGGGGGGTGAAGGCATGTGCTGGGGTGTGGGGGCGGCCAGGGAGAGGTCAATGGGGGGAAAAGGAGACTTATGTAATACTTTAAACAATAGAGGATTTAAAAAAATACTTAGAACAAATTAAAAGTCAGATAAGACTTACACTGAAAACTAAAAACTGCTGAGAAAAATTAAAGATATAACTGGAGAGAGATAACTGTGTTCATGGATGAAATATACATTATTATTGAGATGTTAATTCTCCCTAAATTCATCTGCAGAGTTAACGTGATTGCAACCAAAATATTAATAGGGGGAAAAAGTTGACCACATGACTTTAAAGCTACCATGAAGATTGTGGTTTTAGCATATAAAAAAGTTGTTCAATGGGTAGAATCTAGAAATATCTATCTATCTATCTATCTATCTATCTATCTATCTATGCCAAGCGATCAAACACTGGAACAACCTGTGGCTGTCACGTGCACTGTTGCTGGCCAACTGGCCCAATGTGTATGTTTGTGTGAGTGTGTGTGGGGGGGGGGGGCGACCCCTGCCCCCAACCCCAATGGGGGTGGACCCAGCCAGCCAATAGCCCGTGGCCCGTGGCCCTTCCCCGCTGCCGGCCCCACCTCTGATCGTCCCTATCATGCATGGGCCTCTAGTACGAAGATATAAAAGAGCCCAGATATATGTGGTCAATTGATTTTCAATAAAGGGTGCCAAGAAAATTCAATGGGTAAAGGATAGTATTTTCAATATATGGTATAAAAACAACTATGTATCATTTAGGGGGGAAAAACCTCAACAGTTACCTCAAACAACACTCAAAAATTAATTCAAAATAGATCACAAGCCTAGGCATAAAAGTTGCAATTATAAAGCTTCATACATAATAAAATATCTCTCTGACCTTGAGTCAGGCAAAGATTTCTTAAGACACAAAAAACACTAACCATAAAAGAAAAATAAGTTGGAATCTCTAAATTAAAATGGTCTGCTCTTCAAAAGTCATCACTAAGAAAATGAAAAGGCAAGCACAGCCTACGAGAACACACAAAAAGGAATCAATTCTTGATAGATTGTACTTCTAAACCTAAAAGGTAACTAAAAGGCAGTAACTCTAGGGAAAATAGTTAGAAAACACAAGAGACTATCTGTACCCTAAGGCAAATGTGTCTTAAATAGGATATAAAAAATAGTAACTATATAAAGGAAATATTTGATAAACAAAATGTCTAATAAAATAAGACAGAATAGAGTATATACCATATGTTTCCATTTATATAAAGTTCAAAAAGTAGCAAAACAAGTTTACGGTGTTAAAGTTATGATATTTACTTTTGTATTTGCTTCTCTGGATGGGCTCACTTGGTAAAAAGTCATCAGGCAGCACAATCACAATCTGTGTGTTATATGTCAATATGTATAAAGTTAAGAAGAAAAACCCAACCGCTTTTTCTCCCTGGTCTTGTTCCCTCTGAAGTCTTCTACATCCCAGTAAAATGGCAACTCCATCCAGCAGTTCAGGGAAAAGGTCAATGAAGCCTCACTCAAATTCTTCCTTTCTGTTATGCACCACATATAATCCCTGGCAAACATGCTGGAACTCTGACCTCTGAAACCTGCTGGCTGGCTTGTCATCGCTAGCCTGGACTAAGATAATGATCTCATTAGCCTCTCTAACTCCCATCCTTTTTCCCTCCCATCTGTTTTCCACATGGCAGCTGTAGCAACCATTTAAAAACATATATCAGGCCCTAGCCAGTTTGGCTCAATGGATATAGCATTGGCCTACGGACAGAAGGGTCCCAGGTTTGATTCCGGTCAAGGGCAGATGCCTGGGTTGTGGGCTTGATCCCTAGTAGGAGGCGTGCATGAGGCAGCCGATCAATGATTCTCTCATCATCGATATTTCTCTCTTTCCCCCTCTCGCTTCCTCTCTGAAATTTATATGTGTGTGTGTGTGTACATATATATACATATATAAAATCAGCTCACCTTATCTGTTTGCGTCAAAGCCCTTCTAGTGTCTATGAAGTGCTCTGTGATCTGGCCCCATCTCTCTCTTCCCTGCTCACTCCACTCCAGTCAGAGCCTCTTGCTGTTTCTTGGATGTATCAAACATGCTCCTGCCCCAGAGCCTTCGCACATACTGCTTTCACTGATATCCACAAGCCTTGCCCACTCATGCTCTTCAGATTTCTGCTCTAATGTCACCCATGCGAGGCCCGCCTTGACAATTTTAAGACATACCCCTTGCAATCATGTTCTATCCCCTTTACTCCAGCTTTACTTTTCTTTATAGTGCTTATTACTGCATGGTAATATCCAATCTAATAAAAGAGTAATATGGAAATTGACCATCACTCCGAGACATGTAAGCCATGCCCACATGCCAAGCCACGCCCATCATCCAATCAGAGTGGCTGTATGCAAATTAACCCAGCCAAGATGGCAGCCAGCAGCCACAGAGCTAGAACAAACAGGAGGCTTCCATTGCACCAGCGATGGAGTTTAAACTGCCTGCCTAGGCCGACTGGGTCTCTACTCAAGCCAACAGTGTTTCAATTAGAGAAGCCATGGAGCTAAAGCTAACAGGAGGCTTCAGTTGCCTGCATAGGCCTCTACTCAAAGCAACAAAGTTTCAATTATAGAAGATAAATAAACCCCAGAAACCTGATTCCAGCCAGCCTCACTGGGATGTTGGGTCAATGGGAGCTGTGGGCAGCCTGAAAACAGCCTTGAGCCCCTCACCCAGGCTGGCCAGGCACGCCAGCAGGTGGACATCCCCTGAGGGGTCCTAGACTGCGGAGAAGGCACAGGCCGGGCAGAGGGACACCCCCCCCCCCCGCCCCGAGTGCACAAATTTTTATGCACTGGGCCCTTAGTATTAAAATAATTAGTTTGCTGTCTTAAGGTTTACTAAGATAGGTATGTTTCTCTTATTCACAACTACAGCCTCACTACCTAGAATAGTGACTAGCACATATTTCTAAGGAGTATTGTTGAATTACTAAAAGAATGAGAGATACAGGATCTTCATGTAGAAATTCATAAAGCTTTATTAAAAGACTAGAGGCCCAGTGCCTGAAAATCTGTGCACTGATGGGGGTGTCCCCTGAGCCTGGTCTGCGCCCTCTCACAGGATGTCCACCTGCCAACTTAGGCCTGCTCCCCAGGGGATCAGGCTTAAACTGGCAGTCAGACATCCTCTGGCAGCCTGAGAACCCTCAGAAGATGTTCAACTGATGGCTTAGGCCCGACATCCTTAGCACTGCTGAGGAGGTGAGAGAGGCTCCCACCACCACTGCTGCGCTCGCAGCCATCAGCCCTGCTTGTGGCTGAGCGAAGTGCCCCCTGTGGAAGTGCAGCTCCTGCGTTGAGCATCTGCCCTCCTGGTGGTCAGTGGGCATCACAGCGACCCATCGTTACTGGTAGTTTCATTAGGGTCAATTTGCATATTACTCTTTTATTATATAAGATGTTAAAAAGATGAATCATTTTAAAGAATAACAAACCTGAATATCATAAGGGGTCAAAACTGAACCCAAAATCAGTCTGAAAACTAGGTGTAAATTCAATTAAAATCCTGAGTTTTTCATAACATTTAACAAGACTATCTAAAGTTCATATGGCAATGCAATGGACTCAGAATAGCCAGGACAATATGAGCAGGTGAGAAGGGGGCTGCACAGGGAGGGAGAATACTGCTCTACCAGATAATGAGACTAATAAGAATCTGTGTCAGGATGCCTGTAGGCAATTCATGCCCTCGTGCCCCTTCTCTGCCCTCCTCTAATTCACAGGGCTGGATGTCAGGAGCTATATTTTCCCCAATCCTGCCAGCAGATTTCTGGTTAGAATCTCAATGAAAGACACTCATATAATGAAGGCAGAAGTACACTTTTGCACCTTTGTCCAGGATTGGCAAATACCTGATGGACTTCAGCAAACGAGATGTGAGATTTTGCAGCATCCTTCGGGTGTTTTCTGTAAATCACCAGCCTAAGTATTGGTGACAACTGATTATTTCCAGAGATTTTCTGTAGTTTCTGCACCTTCCTGACTACCTGAAAGTTAGCGGCAAACCTGAGAAGTAGCAGTCACTTCCTGAACCTTTATCCCTCTAGGCCTGCTACTGCTTTTGTAAATACCCAATTCTCCAGACTAAATCTGTTCTTGCTTGAAATACTTAGAGGTTTATTTTCTTGACTAGACTCTGGCTGAATGAAAAATTATGGTTAATAAGATAGTGTGGTAATGATTAGTACAGAAATGAAAGAGAAAGCTCAAAATTAGACTCATGATATATGGAAACTTGATATTATAGAAGTGAAATGCAGATCAGTTTCTTAGTTAACAGATCAATAGTTCACATATCAAAATATGAACTAGTTAATAACACTCCTATAACCCATTTCATAATAAATACCCATCTCAACAGAAAATAAATTGGATCCCTACTTCTACCCACATACAAAAATCAATTTCAGGTGAATTAAAGCCTTAAATGTGAAAATAACTTTCATAAGCTTCATAGAAGAATATTTTTATAATTTCAAATAAAATATTTCTTAAATAAGACACATACAAAATCATAAATCAGAAAGGAAATTCACCTCTACATATCAAAAAGCATCTTAAACTCTCTTCCCCTCTTGGCCATCCCAAAACATTCAGAACAAAAGCGTGAGGTGGTTCTGAGCAAGGCAGGTATCAAACAAGGGGGAGGAACACAGTGGCCCAGGGAGATAACAGTTCCCTCAGGTGGAGAGCCTCCTGGAAGGGTGGGGAAGGAAGTGCCAGATGTCAGAGCATAGGCTGGCTGAGGAGGATGACCACCTGGAGTGGTGACAGTGGCCCCATGTGAGGTGCTGGGCCTGAGTGGGTGGGAGGGAATATCCATCCAGGGCAGAGGTGGTGATGGCAATAAAGACATGTTACATACAGTGGGATCAAACAAATATACAAATTAATATTAAGGATATGGGAGTAAGGTTTCTCACTGTTGGAAATGGAGCTGCAAATACAGAAAGGTAAAATGAACCCAAATAGTACTGGATTGGAATTGGAAGTATTGATGTAAACCCATGGGTTACATCTATTAATTGATGGGTCAACTGACTGATAGACACAGAGATTTATTCCCTACCTCTGACTGGTAGGGCCTGGCAGCAGCAACACCTAACACTCAGATTTTGACTTCTAAATACTAGTCTCCACTAAAAGAAACCAGGGCTCCTTGGAAAATAGCTGATTCTAGGGGTGGAACAGTTTGTGTTGTAGAACGTTAAATAGTGCACAAGAATGTTTGGGACATGTCAAAAGTGCACAGATGACAACTTAAAAGGGCTCCCACTGGCCAGATCAGGTACAATTTCAATATCAAAATAAATAATGCTAGAAACAAATTATACTGCACTGAATAAATAAGGAAATCATAAATCCATACTGATATTAAAAAATGAATAGACTGAAAGTTTGATGAGGAACAAGATAGTTTCCATCTACGGAAAAATTTTTAAATGTTTTCCGTGTTACTTTAGTATACACACACACACACACACACACACATTTCAGAAAGGAAGGGAGAGGGAGAGAGAGATAGAAACATCAGTGATGAGAGAGAATAATTGATTGGCTGCCTCCTACACACCCCCTACTGGAGATCGAGACTGTATCCCGGGCATGTGCCCTTGACTGGAATTGAACCCAGGACCCTTCAGTCCGCAGGTGGATGCTCTATCCACTGAGCCAAGCTGGCCAAGGCTCCATGCTACTCTTTATCATGTTCATGCTCTCATCTTCCAGAAAATTTTAAGTATAATTATACTTGCTGTCTTAGTGTCCTCATTTCTTTAATCCTATCATCTGTGCCTTTCTTATAAGTTTTAGAAGAATTTTCTCCTCCATAAAGGTTATTTTCCCATTTTGCATCCCTGGTAGCTACTGCTGGACACTGTAACTTTTACATTGTAGGGTGCAGGACTTTTAAGGGGAGGGTATTCCTTTAAATACTTTTGTGCTTTGTTCTGGGACATGGTTACTTGGAAACATCTGATCCTTTCGGGTCTTGCTTTTAAGCTTTGTTAGGTTTGGACCTGAGAAGCCTATAGTCCAAGGCTAATTCAGCTCTACCACTGAGGTGACTACATTCTGAGAATCTATCCAACGCCTAGATTACCATGAAGTTTCTCCACTCTGGCTGGTGGGAACATGACCTATTCTCATACATGTGAGCTCCACACATTGTTCTGCCTGTTCATTATGGTGCTTCTATCCCCAGTCTTGAGTAGTTTCCTCACCAATGTGCTCAAGACTTGAGAACTCTTGGTAGATCTCCAGAGTTCTATTAGCTCTCTGCTCTCTAGTACTCTGTCCTGTGAATTCTAGTCACGTTGACCTCCCCAAATCCTCACCCTCAACTCACAGAGACCACTGAGCTTGTATGAGTTCCCCTTCACTGCGGTGAGGCCTTACAGTAAGTTGGGGCAATCATGGGGCTCACCTCATTTGAGAGATCAGTATCTAGCACTGCTTAGCATCCAATGTCTCAAAACTACTGTTTCCCATGTTCTGTCAGATTTTCATTATTGTTTAAGACCTTAGGGGAAGTCTGGACCCTGTTATTCCAAGATGGCTGGAAGTGGATGTGGAGAATGGAATATTTACATTGTTTCAAAGTACCTCTCCACAAAATATTTAACAATTACAAAGAGAAAAACTCAGAGAATCCTGGCAAACATCATTTTAACAAAACGACCAAAATAAACATAATTAGAAATGGGACAAATTGGAATCGTGTGCCATTTTATAATGAAGGTCTTTACTGGTTACACAGGGAAGATCACAGCATTTACTTTTGTGATATTCCTGCCAAAGATGTACCACCTGAATCTAATCATGCGGAAACATCAAACTCAAACTGAAAGACACTCTACAACACCACTGGCCTGTGAAATGTATAAACATTTTGGCAAGTAATTTGAGAACAACCATGAAAGATGTTTATACCTTGTGACTCAGCAATTTAACTCATAAATATATATTCTAGAAAAACACATACATGAGTACAAGAAGAGGCCTACTGGAATGTCCATATGGTATTATTACAGCAAAATGTTAAAATCAACTTAAATACCCACGAAGAAGAGAATGATGAAAGGTATAGCGATGAAAAAAGAATGAACTAGAGCTACACATAGCAACTTGGATAAACCTTATCAATAATGATGAGTAAAAATAATCTATTACAGATATGCATGGGAATTATAACAGCAAATTTGTAGGGCAGGTAAGAGGAGAGAATACAATGTAGGAAGAATATACCAGCAGTTTCAACTATCTTTGTAATGTTCTATTTCCTAGGATAGATAATAGACATGGATTTTCATTGTTATTTCCTTTCCTTTATGTCTGAAACTTTTTTACTGAAAAAATGTTAATAATCTAAGTTAAAAAAATTCCATCCAAATTCATTAAAATAAAAACATCGCTAAAACATGTTTTCTGAAAAAATGTACTCATAAGAAAACTCTATGCAGGCAATCCTATATAAGCCTAATATGCAAATTGACCAAACAACAGAACGACCAGTCACTATGAGGTACACTGACCACCAGGGGGCAGACGCTCAACGCAGGAGCTGCCCCCAGTCCACAGGCCCCAGGCCAGCCAAGGGGGGTGCCAGCAGGGCCCCCGATAGCCCTGCCAGTCGCACTGCAGATTGGCCCTGATTGCCAGCCAGGCCTAGGGACCCTACCTATGCACGAATTTCGTGCACCAGGCCTCTTAGTATCAGATAAACTTTCACTACATTGACAAATAATTTCCAAAACATTTGGCTAACTTTGACAGTGTAGCAAAACCTATCAATTTTATCTGGAATCTGACCAAACTGATAATTCATCCAGATCTGAATAACTGATAAAGGTTTAATAAATCTTGAAAGAGAAGAATGGCTATCAATCAGCATTGATGAGTAACAATATATAGACTATTTGCCACATAGTTGCCAAGAGCTACACATATTCAACAAAAAAATTAACTTGCCAACCAAAAATTATATTTTTAATTGGGAGTCATGCATATATATCAGATGAGGTACAGAATAAGGGTTTAAAGTTTCCTGTCAGAGGTAATAGGGTAGAGGTGTTTCTTTCTTAGCCTTTGGGCAAAATCAACTGTTTGAAAAATTCATTTAGGTTGGCTATGTGGGCTAAAGAATGCCAACTTGGATTTTAATGAAAAAAACATGTTATTATGTTTTAAGCCATTTCAAAATGAAGGTAAAAAGACCTTGCAGGTCTTGATCCTTGTGAGCCTTTGGAATGTTTGAACTAGGCAAAATAACCTTTGGAATGGGCCAAACTAACACTATATTCCAAACAACTGTTTGCAGACATCCTTAGAGGACTGAAATTCAAGGACATTCCTCAGAATCAGCACCACCATGTATAGCTAAAAAATAACTTAGCTTATTAGCACCTATAGAAATTGCTTCCTTCTATTCATATTATTTCCCCTCCCCTTTCTCATAAAAACCCCTTGCCAAAATAGGACATAATTTGGGTTTCTGCCTGAATCTATGCCCCTGGATTGCAATTTTTTAATGATTTTAAATAAATGCTGTTGCTGCTCACTTTGGTTAATTTTTAGGTTAATTTTTAGGTTAATTTTAATCTTTTTAAAAAATCAGTAAATGTACTTATTTGTGCAGGGCTCTAAAAATGCCAATGACTTCACAACTGACTGAGTAGATGCCAGGATTGCTTTCTGAGATCATCCCAATTCCCAACCCCCATTCCTAGCCAGATCCCAACACATACAGAATTACTTATGGTACTTTTCAAACTTTTAGAATTCACAGAAGGATGTTGAAGTTTCTATAGAAGGATGTGTTTTTGATACATCTTTCTGGCCACAAAAGAGCATTTGGCACTTTTTGAAGAGTAAGAATGGCTTTTTTTCTTTGAAAATCCATAATCAAAGAATTCTTTTGAAAGAAAACCCACATGCATTAAGATTTGCAAAATGTTTTCCACAAATCATTAACAACCTATTTGGATATATATATAAATTTGAATATTCTTGTTAAGATAATGCATGCAGAAATACATATACATATATATTCTTCAGCTTCCAAAAGGTTTTGAGCTGTTCTAAATAAAAAGTACAAAATAAAATCCATGACGACGAAAATCAGAGTCAAGCAATGCGGAGGGCAAAGAAAGAAACTTGTGGTCTGGGGTCATTCACACAGCTTCTGCCTTCGTCTTCTCCCAGGGGCTCCTCTAAGTAGGGAATAGAGCAGTATGGCGCTCTTGTCACTGAGAAACTCTTCCAGTCAATACCAGTGACAAGGTGGCATCCACGCTCTGTATCCACAGTCTTGGCCTGCGGCCCACACCCTGCTCTTGCAGGAGGCTTCCACCAACCACCCCTGACACCAAGGAATGATCAGGTGAATCTTCCCACACAAAAGGCCAGAGCTCTCTTCCTCTTTGTTCTATTATTATTATTTATTGACAACTACGAAGGCTCTGGAATGACTTCCAAGAGAAGAAATGTGGGGAGTACCTGAATCCTTCAGACCACAAACTAGTTACTAAGTCACTGAAAGAAGTCTCACCCCAGGCAGGTTCTGCTGTTCCCAGAAGTGCACTCAGCACTAGACATTTGCCATAATCTTCAGGATCAAAAGGTTACTCCCTTCCCTCTCTTCTTCCGGTTCAGCCTTGTATCTCCTAAACTCTAAGGGACCCCAGAGACTGGCAGCAGCAGCCCATCCCAGCCATATCCCTGAACCTATCTCCAAAGCCCTCTTTTCTGTGACTTCTCAGTCAGCCAAAGCAGCCCCACCTAGGCGCTCTCCTGTTGCTCCTTCTACCCTAAGCCCTCCTTGTTTCATTGTCCCCAGCTTTAATAAGAGAGAGAGAGAGAGAGAGAGAGAGAGAGAGAGAGAGAGAGAGAGACACCAAACATTTCCCACTTATTATTTTCTGTTCTGGCTTTTCCCTCTCTCCCTTGCTGTGCTCTGAACTCCAGGCAGAGGATTTTATGTTCATTGTAGAATGAACTGGTAAAGGGAAATGGTGGAACTGAGAGGTCTTTCTGTTAATGTGACTCATAAACTTTAATGGTTTATTATCCTAAAAGAAATCTAACTCCCACAGCTCTAATATCTTGCTAATCTTGTATTAAAAAGTTTTTTAAAGGGTAAAATGACAATGAATAGTATCTCTACTTTCCATTTTTTGAAAATCTGGCTGAACATTACAATTATATCATGAAAATAAAATTTTTAATTCATTAGGATTAGACTATGATTAACAGATAAATAAATATTTCCCTACTTTTATTTCCCAGATAAGCTTAGAATCCCTCTTTCAGAGCATTATATTATAGAATAACTTGCCAATAAGAACATTCAGCATGACTTAAGGAAATATCCAGGATGTTCTAAATTTCTTAATTTGAGAAGCACTCTGGCCCTAGCCTGTTTGTCTCAATGGGTAGAGCAGTGACCTTCAGACTGAAGGGTCCCAGATTCGATTCCTGCCAAAGGCACATGCCCAGATTGCTGGCTAGATCCCCAGTAGGGGGCATGTAGGAGGCAGCCAATCAATGATTCTCTCTCTCTCCCCCTCCCCCTTCCTCTCTGAAATCAATAAACATATACTTTAAAAAAATGAAAATGGTGAGAAGCACTCTGAATTCACTGACCGTCTCCACAGTAGATCCTACTTAAATTGAGAATTTTTACTCAACTGATCAAGAAAAAGACATAATATTGCCCAATGAACTAATAATCTTCTTTTTGTGAATCAAATTATGTTTATAAATGCATACATGGAAAAATAAAATATAACCAAATCAAAACAATATTACCTTAATCCTATCTTCATCAACTAATTTTATCCAACTCTATTACTATAATTATGCCTGAAAAATGATAATGGAAGCTATTGTTTCTCTGTAATATTCCTCTAGCACAACCAAGCACCAAGTGGTGGTTCCGAAGATTGGATTTATCATAACTAAATGATAGACATTTGCATGTCTGTCCATATTCCCTAAAGGTAAGGAACAAGAATCTAAATTTGGAATTATTTCTAGGTTTTGTTTTTGAACACAGTAAAATGGCCCATAGGATTGGCACCTTTTATAAGCATTTTGAAGAGGATATTTTTAAACATTCCAAGTTTTGAATCATGAATATCCAGACTCCTTAAAGAGGAAAACCAAAAACATTGAAGTGTTAACCCCCAGTACCTCTCTGAATGTGACCTTTTTGGAAACAGCATCTTTGCAGAAGTAAGGAGGTTAAGATGAGGTTATCAAGGTGGGATCTAACCCAACATGACTGGTGTCACAGAAAGAAGATGACATGAAGAGATACAGGGAAATGCCATGTGAGGATGAAGGAGTAGGGTAAGGCATCTATGAATCAAGGAACACCAAAGGTTGCCAGCAAACTATAAGCAAGGAAGAATTCCCCTCAGAGGTTTTAGAGGGAGCATGGCCTAGCTGATACCCTGATTTTGGACTTTATTCCAAAGTATTTTATTCTTTTTGATATTACTATAAATGGAATTATGTTCTTAATGTCATTTTGGTTTGCTCATTGCAAGGAATAGAAATAAACTGATTTTTGTATACTAATCTTATATCCTGCAATCTTGTTGAACTTACTAGTTCTTTTTCTGTATATTCTTTAAGACTGTCCATAGTCAAGACCATGACATTCGGAAATAGAGGTAGTTTTACTTTTTCCTTTCCAATCTGGTTGCCTTTAATTTCTTTTTCTTGCCTAACTGTACTGACAAGAACCTCCAATACAATGTTGAATAGAAGATGGGAAGGGGCATTCTTATCTTGCTCATTATCTTAGAGAGAAATCAGTCTCTCACATTAAGGATGATATTAGCTGTGGATTTTTCTTAGATGCCCTTTATCACATTGAGGAAGTTACCTTCTATTCCTAGTTTGTAGAGTAGTATTTATCATCAAGGGTGTTGTTCAGGTTTGTATGTGTATTTTAGTAAAGTTATAAAGTAGTCTTCCTACCACTTTGAAACATTTGCATTAACTTAATTCCTAGGTATTTTTCTATTGTTATTGAAAACGAGAATGTCTCTTCCAGTACATTTTCAAGGTGGTCAGTGTTTGTATATACATGAACAGTACAGATTTGTGTATTAGTTTGAAGAAAACACACTTTCAACTGTACAACTTAACACAGTGATTTGATTTCAAACCTAGATTTAAAATTACTGGATTCGAAAGAATTTTACATTTGCATTCAAAGCAAGTTAAGAGTTTTAGTCTTGTCCTGTATAAAAGTATTCACATCACAAAATTCATCCAGTGCTAACTGTACATTCTATTAATAATACTAGGAAGAAGCAAAGGACCAAATAAACCTAAAAGACAGAACTAGGTATCTTTTCTTCAATGATGGCTTTTGAGGTTAAAAGTAATAGAAGAGAATGCTTACATCAGTATCTGTTTGAAGAAAAAACTTTAGAAGTGAGCATGTTAATACTATCACTTTTTATTTTTTAAAATATATTTTATTGATTTTTTATAGAGAGAAAGGGAGAAGGATAGAGAGTTAGAAACATCGATCAGCTGCCTCCTGCACACCTCCTATTGGGGATATGCCACCAACCAAGGTACATGCCCTTGACTGGAATCAAACCTGGGACCCTTCAGTCCACAAGCCGATGCTCTATCCACTGAGCCCAACTGGTTAGGGCAATACTATCACTTTTTAAAACATGCAATGGACTTAACAGAGAGACAGAAGAGCTCAGTTGTTTCTCCTGTATGAAAGCGATACTAATAAAAATATCTGAATAAAGACCTATCTTTAGATAAGTCTATACCGGCTGCTTAAAGGTAATATTAACATTTAATCTAAAAATATTTTCATCTTATACTAGACTCACTACAAACTAGTCACAGAAATGAAGAGTTAAAATTCCAATGGAAAAAAATCATAACACATGAAGTAATAAAGACATGTCATATAAGAAGTTCACTGTCTATATACACAACCGCAACAATTTTACTATGTACCAATTTTTATAAGGTAGGATATGTTTTTATTGGCTATGATTTTGTGTTATCAACAATAAAAGATTAGTTTTTTTCCCCTTTCTTCTCTTCTTCCCTTACTGTATTTTGTTTTTATTTTATAGGCGTGCCATCAAGATGCTCCAGTGTTGCAATATTCGAACAAGGTACTAGTTTTGCAATCAGGCTCAATGATTGATAGATTCTTAACCATATTAATTTTATGGCAAATATTTCAAAATTTGACAGTTTCAAAATAGTATATATTTTAGAATCTCTCTCCTGCCACTGCTTAATGTTAGAAGTGAATTGTAAGAAAAATTAGGGAAACCAGAAAATGATATTTATTATGAACTAGGGGCCCGGTGCACAAAAATTTGTGCACTCGGGGTGGAGGGAGTCCCTCAGCCCGGCCTGTGCCCTCTCACAGTCTGGGACCCCTCAGTGGATGTCCTATGATGGCCCCAGTCTGCCAGGCGCCTTTTGTGTGTGTGTGTGTGTGTGTGTGTGTGTGTG